>JASDQU010013402.1:137869-147885 GCA_032191745.1 Picea mariana | reverse complement strand
ATTGCAGAAACAAGAAGCCAAGCAGGAGGAGATGTACGACAAAATCGAGGTTGAACTCCAAGGGGTACAACATGCCCTTTAGTCTAGTCGCACAATGTCCATTGTGCCCCTGCCGACAGAAGAACCAGAGTTGGGAGATGAGCCAGCCCAACTCCGTAGACTAGCTGATGCGATCGAAGCTCACCTTCGCCGTGCACAGGAAGAAACAGAAAAAACCACCCAGGCTTTCAAGCAAGTGCAATAAGTAGTCGTAGAACAACGTCGAGTTGCGTAGCAAGAGAAGGTTGCTCTCCAGACAAAGTTTGAAGAGGAGAAAGCACAGATTCAGCATGAAAAAGAAAAGTTGCTCGCAGAGCGACTCGAAGTGAAAGAAGCAGTCAACATAGCACTTCTCTTTGTGACAAGATTAGAGCCAAAGGTAGAAGACTGAGTCAAGCATGAAGTAGAGAAACTCACGGAAGCTATCCAACAACTACAACAAAGAATAGCGGACTTAGAGCTATGAACAATTCCTGGCACTCCGCAAGATGTGAGGGATCAAAGAGAAGCAACTGCTCGAAGCCCAATTGAGAGAATAAAGGCCCTTGACATGGAATGGAAACAACTAAGTGATCGCAGTGCCCAAACTTATGAGAGACTCACTGAGAATCCAAAACTAAAGGCACTAGAGTCACAACTCCAGTAGGCGAAGAAACAAGCAGAAACAATACAGGCGCAGTTGAAGCCCCTCTCAGTTGTTGAAAAGATGAAGTGATCCTAAGAATAGCGCACTTCTCAACAGTGGGTCCACACCATTGAGAGAAAATTCATGGAAGTAACTTAGAGGCTCCAACCTATACAGGACGAGGCTTACCAATTATTCACAGAGATCAAAGTTTGAGGAGAAGAACTGGAGAAAGTCATCACTACAGTTGAACAACACTTAGAGGGACCTGTCAACGAAGTTGTTATCCAAGAGTTCATTGAGAAAGAGGTCATGGCATAGCAACAAGTTGAAGCATCTTGAGCCAAGCTCAAGGATTTTGAAGCAAAGCTACACATACCAGAGTGACTCGGGATGAGTCACAGGTGAGCGTTGGGGGTCGGTTAGCCCTCGACCAAGTTTTGAGGATCCTTGGTCATTTTTTACCATTTTGGGACTTCGACAGACTGTCGAAGGCGGAGCACAAGACGAAGTGGATATTGTGGGATCTCGACCCCTTTTTAGGGCTTTTTGGGTTTTGGGGCTTATGTAATGGGTATGGAGATGTTGGCCCATGCGTTTTACCCATGCTTAGGCCTATTTTGTAATGTATAAATAAGTATCTAGGTGATGTAAGAAGTAGTGACTAGTTAGTTGCAAGTTGTGCTGAGTGAAAATGATTGTAAGAGGACTGGTGTGTACTGTATGTTAAGACTTGCAGAGCTAAGTGCAAGTCGTTTGTAGTGCTTTGTGCATAGACTATGGAAGGCTTTGTGTTGTAACTCAAGGAAGGAGTATCTAGCGAGGTGCGTAGATCTCCTGTCCTCCGTGGAGTTGTTATGGAGGCTTTGTGCTTGTAAGAAGATTGAAAGAAGCTAATAAATAAGAAAAAGACTTGGTGGACGTAGCCCCAGGGTGGGGGTGAACCACATACATCCTGTGTTGTGATTGGTTTCTTATTTATGGTTGCTCTCTTGTTTATATCATTAAATGTTTAATGATGAATGAATCTAATATGGTAGCTTAGTGCTGAATAATGTGAATGAATGCTAGATATGATCTATGTTAGTATGCTTAGTGCTTGAAGCTATTGGATCTAGGGGAATGTTTCACTGATTTATTATTAGGGTTTAACTGCGCTGTAAACTAAGCCTGGATATTGATGAACTATAAATTCTAAGTTCTCTATTAAGGTTTTACAATCACAAATCTATGTCCCATCTAAGGTTGCAGACACTGGTGTCCTGCAACCACCCTTTCCTCTACCTCGGGTGAGACTTCATCTGCTTCACAGGTGTTGCTGAAAGGGCCAATAGTTAGGGTTTTGTTGGTGCATTGTTGTAGCATTGAACCTCGGGTCTACCCCTATGCCAACATGGATCCTAGTGTATTCAAAGAAACAACACACTCAAAGTAAAGACTCCAGGTTGATTTTTGTAAATTTTCATTCCTCTAACCTATATTTCTAAAAAAATTCTACATTACAAGTAGGTGTTGTAGTTGTGACAATATTCCTTAAATTGTTTTGATTCTAGAGATGTACTCATTATTCACCTTTAGGAGATATTCTTGTGTTGGTTCTTTTTGTTTTCTTGTTCTAGATAAGTTAAAAAAGAAAAGAATATGTTTATCCTTTAGAGGGAGTCACTTGACTTAGAAGGAGCCAAAACCATTTGAGAAAGAAGAAGAATAGAACTATAATTGAGACAACCAATGCTACAAAGCATGATCAAAATATTTCTAGGATTACATGGGAAGAAGCATGCATGACACGGTATATGTGCAGAACAAGAGTTTTCACCGGAATTTGAAAAACATAACTGCCAAAGAAGTCTTCACCAGAATGAAGCCCGAGATTGAACACTTCAGTTTATTTGGGTGCCCTATGTATTTTCATGTACCCAAAGAGAAGAAGTCCAATCTAGATCCTTTAGGAAGAAAGGATACAATGAATCTTCAAAGACATCCCCAGTCAAAGACAGATTGAGACAAGTAGAGACGTCGACCTTGAAGAAGAGATAGTTTTTCAAAGACCTAGATATTCTCAGATGGAGATTGACAGTGAGACAATACCTTCTCCCCCTTCAACAATCTAGAGGGAGACATACATTACTCCAGGTTATCCAATTTCTCTAGTTGATATGTTCAAAGATGTTGCAGTAGGGCATAAAATGCCTACCTAGACTCACTATGCAAGAGGCAGAGAAACATACAAGCCTCTTAAGGCACATTTCGAGAAAGAAAAAGAGATTTTCGAGCTATCCTTCAGTAATGAGCCACTTCATTGATGCTGAGACTTCTTGTCTTAGAGAAGAAATAAGAGAACCAGTATGGGAAAATGCCATAATAGAAGGATATCATTATATATTACAATAATGATGCATAAGATATTATTCAGGGACCAGAAAGGGAAGTATGTGGTAAAGCATGTAGCTGATAAAAGTGTCAAGAAATACAAAATGAGATCTATAGCCAAAGGTTTCTCACAAACAGAGGGAGTTGTCTATGATGAGACACTTGATCCAATGAACCTGATATACTTCCATCCATGAGTTGGAAACAATATCAGATAGATAGATTCTTGATAAGTTTGGATTTCAACAAGAGTGTTGTTGATCCAAATATATATCATTACAGTGTTGGTGATGAGAGCCTGATCTTGATGACTTATTCAAAAAGAGTTGTTGTTACAAGTAATCCTTGATTTCTGAATTCAAGATGAAGAATCTAAGTATGATGCACTACTTCTTGGGACAAGAAGTATGACAGATGACTGATAAGATTTTCTTGAGTCAAGGAAAATATACAATGAAAATATTAAAGAAGTTCAATATGACAGAATGCAAAATCCACCGTGATGGATTTAAAGAAGAAGATTGATGATGATTTAGATGAGACTAATCCACGGTTGATTGGATCACTAATGTATCTGGTCAACACCAGACTTGATTCATGCAATGCAGTGAATGTGCCTAGTCATTTCATGAGTCAATCAAGACAAACTCACTAGACAACAACAAAATATGTATTGAGATATATATGAGGCACAGTTGGATATGGCCTAAGATATGCCTCCAGCATAAACTTGAGTTTGCAAGATATGTCTATTCAGATTGAGCAGAAAGTATAGTGAACCGGAAAAGCACGTCCGGATAATGTGCTATCATGAAGTTTTTCATGGTTTCCTAATGCAGCAAGAAACAAAACTTTGTAGCCTTGAGTATCACAGAGGCAAAGTATATAAGAATCAAGTGTGTAAAGAAATGTGGCTTCACAGGCTTCTGACAAATTCACCCAACCATGAGATGGATCCTATGATGATAACCAAGAGACGTGAGTAAAACTCATTGAAGACCCAGTGTTTCTTGATGGATCGAAATACGATGAGATGAAATATCCTTATTTTAGAGAAATGATGCAGAGGAAAATCATACACATGAAGTACCTTCCTACACATGAGAAGATTGCAGATATCTTCACCAAATTAACTTCGTGAAGAATGGCTCCCTAGTTGAGAGGGAGCATCTATAACTCCAACCAAGACAAAAGTCAAAATACATCCGTGTGCGACTTGGCATGATAAAGAATTACTCCCTAGATGAGAGGGAGTGTTGATGAATGCAGCTATGTGAGACATTCTCCATCTTACAAACCTGTGAGGTGTGGATCATTGCAGCGATGTGAAGTCTGTCTCTCAACTTACAAACCTGAGAAAAATCCCCTAAGAAGGGTATGTGGTTCCTTCCTGAGGCAGAGCTCAGAACATAGAAAGACCTCCTCCATTCATAGGGTGAGACTAACTCTAGATGATTATCCAGTGGGAAAGGTGATCTGATGAGTTGGACGTGCCTATGGCTGAGCACAAGGTGAACGTGTGAAATCCCAAAGTGTTAGGTTCATCGTTATGTGAACAGAAATGAATATGTTGTGTTAGCCTCCTCTGAGAAAGAAGATTTGACGAGAAAACTTCAGATGATTCTCATGTGTGAAGCAATCGGAAAGAAGATCTGTAGAGTGGGTGTGCCTGTGGATGAGCATAGGTGAACGTGTGTAGCTCTGGTTCTTCTGTGTAATGCAATGAGTCAGAGCTATGACATACCTATGGATGTTCCCCTAGTGGATGACCACTAGTGGTTGTATCAGATCCTTTGTTATATGATGTTCAAGAGTCATACCTGCCTATAACCCTAATTATTATGTAAAGGGTACAGGTCGGCCCCACCTTAATGTGATTAATAATAAATGTAAAAGATAATTAATATGGTTAATAGTAATTATAATAATAATAATAACAACAATAATAAATTATATAGTGACTTAGAGAGGTCGGCCTTGTTGAGCCAATAGATGCCTTTTTTGATTGGACAAGTCTAATATAAGTAAGGGATAATTCCCCATTGTGGAATCATATCTTCCTTGTGAGTTTGGAAATTTCAGCAAATACATCTACTTGGGAAAAGGTGGGCACCTCTCTTGGGTACTAGTCTTCTAGGGTTTGAAGCACCTTCTTGTGTGCTAGGATTTATCTTGGTGGAGGCCTTTCTCTTGAATAATATAGAAAATGATTTGGATGGGTTTTCTTCCATTGTTGAGAAGGGTTTCCTAGGATACTTCTTGTGTTCTTGTGCATGGTGTTTCTTCTTGTGATCTTGGTTGCTACAACATTATTGTTTATGGTTAAGTGAAATGATAAAATGGAATGAACTTCATGCTTAACCTAGCTTATGAAAAATCAACAATGATGAGAGATATAATCATCATCTAGCACTAGCATTGAATCCCATCTAAATGAAATAATAGGCGTACAAGATTTCACATGGATTAGTCTTTTCAAGAGGCTGCAAACTAATTGTTTTGTTAGGGTGCATAGACATTTTAAAGCTGTTGGAAACACTTACATTCATGATATCTTTCTCATGGTTTTAATTTATTTGTTGACTGCATATATTTGATCGTCAATTAACCAAAGTTCCATTTTTCGATTGTAGTAGGTTTTGGGCTGATCTTGTCTTCTATCTTTGAATATGATTGCTCTCGTCCATTCCTCATCATATTTTCCCCTGGAGATATTTCATTCTATAATTTATGTTTTCCTTGTAATTCCTTATTATATTGGATGACATACAAATATCTCACCTTTGTTTGTCTCATACGAACAACACCTTTGCACTTGAAACATGATCGAATCGACTTTCATCTCTTTCCTAGCTCATGAGTTGAACTATAAGGTCTTGTTGAATATAAATTAGTGGAACATTTTGACAAAAATTAGACCACAACTTAATAGAGTGGTTAATCAACAATTATTATTTCATGTTCACTGGTGAGAATATCCTATGTGACGGGGGAACCATCCACACACACTAAGTAGTTTCTCACGTGAAAGATGAAGTGTCAAAGTCTAAAGGATGAAAATAAAAAGGGATAAACTTATTTAGCTAGGTGAAGAAAATATACAAAATAAATCTCAATAGCTGGCACGTGTCCCCTATCAGGCTAAAAGGCCACCTATTTCCCCATCCACCGGATGCTAAGCAAGCACTAAATAAACCAAGAAGGAATGGGAAATAAATATTGACCATAGTAGGGGACTTGCAGATATATTCATTGGGGTTATGGACGCTCGATGGCAGTGGAGCAAGGTCTATGACATTGTGGTGACTCCATCAGGGCTATGGATGCTTGTGGGTAGTGGAGAAACACCTTATATATATATATATATATATATATATATATATATATATAGATGGTGAAAATATTTTATGTCCCAAAATTATATCAGTTCCATGATGAAGATACCAACTTGAATTTCCAATGCAATTTAAGGAAATAAATCTCATCATCATTCATCCTCTATTTACAGCAAACGAGCTCTACTAGCCTACATGGAAGCATCACAATTGATCCCACCATAATGGAATCTTTCATGTAATTGTTGCACATTAATTCTAAAATTTTTTATCTTAAAATTAATTATATGACCATCTACATTGTTTTCTCATAAGTCAGGGAAGACTAGCAGATATTTTGGCTTCGCCCAATGTGTCACCATTTTTTGTGCCCGCACAAAACCCTCCCTAATTTTTTCCTTTACCTTTTCTCTAAGAAAATAAATTGGGCCACCCTACTAAAATTTTCTACTAGAAATCCTCTTACACTCTCTCATGCAAATGGAAAATCCAAAGTCTCTTTTTCCATTCTCCATACTTTACCATTCACAACGTTTTCTTAAGATCATTTTGAACTGTCGATACACAATATCGACACATTCCCTCTTCCTTGTTCAATACATAGTGTGTTGGTGAACATCCTTCTTCCTTCATTGTTACATCTAGTATTAGAGAGTTAGTGATTTCCCCATTGATACACTGGTGGTCGATCTTTTATCATTTGTCGATACATGGTATATCATCAAGGCTCCCCTCATCTTCATCAATACAAAGTGTATTGACGAGGTTTATCTTTCTTCCACTAGTACATCATGTATCAACAAGATTCCCTTCTTTCCCTTTGATACACAGTGTATCGACAAGGTTTCTACTATTTTTCGGCAAGTTTTCCTCTTTTGTCATCAATGTGCTAGTAAAAATATGTCGACCCATCATCAACACTGAGCGTATTGATAGTGATATTCTTTCTCTCACTGAAATAGACCCTATCAGCAAGACATTCTTTTAATCTTGAGGCCTCTCTTATTCTCCTCTAGCTCAAATCCTTCTCATTGAGCTTGTTAGTTAAGTTTCTATCATTTCCAATGATTAATATTTCCATGCATGGCTACATAATTGATGATTGTTTTCCTACCTCACCTGATCTACTTCATGTTGCAGTCATGATTAAGATTGTTTGTGTTTCCAACATCTTTCATTATGCATACCATACCATCTTGTATACTTTGTACTCATGGATTTTATGACTAAACATGATCATGAAAGTGTCTTCCATCATCATATGGGTTAGTTATCGCATCTATAAGACTTACGTTGGCCCTAAATTGCATCTTAGAAGAGAATCGGTCCTTCCATTTACTAAATAGTGTTAAGCGCTCTGAACATCAATTGGTTGTTTTCATGGATTTATATTTCTGAGCCACTAACACATGACCTCATCTCCAATGGATGAATAAATATCGTGTATAACACACATAGCACGAGAAATTTTTGAACTGAATTTGGGAAAAGAAGCAACAAGAACAAGACCCAAAATTTCATTAAAAATGTCTTTTCTCACAATTTTTTTGTGTTCATCAAATTGTACTTTTCATCCCCGAAGTAGCCAACTATATGATTTACATGATTATTATTCCAACATAACTGACTAAATCCAAATTAGAAGCCCAAAAGTGTCAAAACAATCTCTAGGGAATCTCTCCCAAGCTAGCCTCGTCAACAGTTACACCAATGGAATGCTTGAATGGCACGGTAAGTTATCTCACTAGAAGCATCTCGTTGTTCTCTCCATGTCGCAAAAATGGTACCCCAATTGAATTTATTCTGAGCAATTTACGATCCTTTGAAATCGTGTTGTGTAGCGTCGAAATCCCCTTCATCAAGGTAATCGATTAACATCCTTAGTTTTGTGTTAATCCATAAATACTTGGTTTCGAAGTTATTTAAAAAAACGTGGGAGGAAAATGGTTTAATTTTAATAAATGGTTTTTTAAATAAAAAATAGTTTTAATTTTGATTTTAAAAAGGAGTTATTAAGTTTGATTAAAAGAGGTTAATTAAAAAGAGGTTTTCATTTGGATTTTAGGAGTTTGTGTACGTAGAAGTAAAGGGCCCAAATTCAACCCATAGAGAGGGGAGGGGGGACAACCCATGCACCCCTCTTTCCACTTAACCATCCCCATGCGCAAAAAGAAAGGACCCCACGCGTTGTTATTCAATCTCTTTTACACCATCATGACAAAGCACACTCCAGTATCAATGAGACACTCCATCGGTATACACTCGATGGACATCACATTAACTCAATAAGTATACACCCGGTGGCCATCACATTAACTCCACGGGTATACACCTGGTTGCCACCACATTAACTCGACCGGTGCACCTGACGACCATCACATTAACTCGACCGATACACCCAACGTAAATCACATTAACTTGGTTGGTACGTGGTGCATTTTCAAGTTCAAAAGTTTTAGTGTTGTGCGTGTTGGTGAGTTGGAGGAGGGGAGGGGAGCATGGTCCACAACTCCCTCCTCATCGTGGTTCTTGTAAGGTGGTGGGGAAGGGGCGTGGCATGCTACCCCCTTCCCCCTTTTAATATATATAACTATCAATACATGTAATTTGGAGAGGGAGGGAGGGATTACAACCACCCCCCCTATTTTATATTTTTTTTTTAATTAATTATTATTTTTATTCACATCCCCTCATGATTTTTTATAAAACCATGGAACCTTTACTTTCAACACACATATGAACTTTCTCTACAATGAAACCAATGCGCAATTATTGGCACGAAATCAAGACCTGGGTTTTTGGAGGTTACCAACAAAGGAAACATTGTAGTCTAGATACACTAGCATATTCAACCTTCCACAAGGGATGGAGGTCTCACCCGAAGCGTAGTCGAGACATGTGTGGTGAAAGGAGTTAATGAGAATGCAACACCAGTTCTAACTTAGCACCTAGTAGATTCATAGATTGATTCTTAATGATGCACAGATACAATGATCAAGTATGGAACAGACATAAAGTAAATAGTTTACACAAAAAAATCATGGATCCATGCACATCATAACCGAATCAAGAAAATATTTTTTAGGGCCCAAAACATTCGATTATATAAAGTAAATAGTTTACACAAAAAAATCATGGATCCATGCACATCATAACCGAATCAAGAAAATATTTTTTAGGGCCCAAAACATTCGATTATATTCATTTTATCATCATAAATTTTCATACAAAAAGTATATCTCTCATGCAATAGCTTGCACAATAAAATCTAGTCCCAAAACCCATTACAGACTCAAAACTCTTACTTCGCAAGCACAGTAAACCCATTACAATAACTCATCATGAAAGTGATGCTTGATCCCAACTATAACAATATATATCTCATATATTCTCATTCATTAACTCCTTAACCTCCTTCTCAATGGGCTGTCTTCTTATTTATACCTTTTCCACTTCTTGTTATCTTTTCAAATTTATGCTAGCATTCGTTGCTTTTCCAACTGTTACATGACGCTTTTCCACTGTTTCTTTTGCTTTTACACTATTTCTTTTGCTTTTACACTTTGATTTAAATAGAAGTCTATTTCCACTAATTGTGATTTTCCATCTGGCATGTGACTCTTTTGACTATGCCCGCTATTCAA
>JASDQU010013402.1:108095-129653 GCA_032191745.1 Picea mariana | reverse complement strand
TGATACACTGGTGGTCGATCTTTTATCATTTGTCGATACATGGTATATCATCAAGGCTCCCCTCATCTTCATCAATACAAAGTGTATTGACGAGGTTTATCTTTCTTCCACTAGTACATCATGTATCAACAAGATTCCCTTCTTTCCCTTTGATACACAGTGTATCGACAAGGTTTCTACTATTTTTCGGCAAGTTTTCCTCTTTTGTCATCAATGTGCTAGTAAAAATATGTCGACCCATCATCAACACTGAGCGTATTGATAGTGATATTCTTTCTCTCACTGAAATAGACCCTATCAGCAAGACATTCTTTTAATCTTGAGGCCTCTCTTATTCTCCTCTAGCTCAAATCCTTCTCATTGAGCTTGTTAGTTAAGTTTCTATCATTTCCAATGATTAATATTTCCATGCATGGCTACATAATTGATGATTGTTTTCCTACCTCACCTGATCTACTTCATGTTGCAGTCATGATTAAGATTGTTTGTGTTTCCAACATCTTTCATTATGCATACCATACCATCTTGTATACTTTGTACTCATGGATTTTATGACTAAACATGATCATGAAAGTGTCTTCCATCATCATATGGGTTAGTTATCGCATCTATAAGACTTACGTTGGCCCTAAATTGCATCTTAGAAGAGAATCGGTCCTTCCATTTACTAAATAGTGTTAAGCGCTCTGAACATCAATTGGTTGTTTTCATGGATTTATATTTCTGAGCCACTAACACATGACCTCATCTCCAATGGATGAATAAATATCGTGTATAACACACATAGCACGAGAAATTTTTGAACTGAATTTGGGAAAAGAAGCAACAAGAACAAGACCCAAAATTTCATTAAAAATGTCTTTTCTCACAATTTTTTTGTGTTCATCAAATTGTACTTTTCATCCCCGAAGTAGCCAACTATATGATTTACATGATTATTATTCCAACATAACTGACTAAATCCAAATTAGAAGCCCAAAAGTGTCAAAACAATCTCTAGGGAATCTCTCCCAAGCTAGCCTCGTCAACAGTTACACCAATGGAATGCTTGAATGGCACGGTAAGTTATCTCACTAGAAGCATCTCGTTGTTCTCTCCATGTCGCAAAAATGGTACCCCAATTGAATTTATTCTGAGCAATTTACGATCCTTTGAAATCGTGTTGTGTAGCGTCGAAATCCCCTTCATCAAGGTAATCGATTAACATCCTTAGTTTTGTGTTAATCCATAAATACTTGGTTTCGAAGTTATTTAAAAAAACGTGGGAGGAAAATGGTTTAATTTTAATAAATGGTTTTTTAAATAAAAAATAGTTTTAATTTTGATTTTAAAAAGGAGTTATTAAGTTTGATTAAAAGAGGTTAATTAAAAAGAGGTTTTCATTTGGATTTTAGGAGTTTGTGTACGTAGAAGTAAAGGGCCCAAATTCAACCCATAGAGAGGGGAGGGGGGACAACCCATGCACCCCTCTTTCCACTTAACCATCCCCATGCGCAAAAAGAAAGGACCCCACGCGTTGTTATTCAATCTCTTTTACACCATCATGACAAAGCACACTCCAGTATCAATGAGACACTCCATCGGTATACACTCGATGGACATCACATTAACTCAATAAGTATACACCCGGTGGCCATCACATTAACTCCACGGGTATACACCTGGTTGCCACCACATTAACTCGACCGGTGCACCTGACGACCATCACATTAACTCGACCGATACACCCAACGTAAATCACATTAACTTGGTTGGTACGTGGTGCATTTTCAAGTTCAAAAGTTTTAGTGTTGTGCGTGTTGGTGAGTTGGAGGAGGGGAGGGGAGCATGGTCCACAACTCCCTCCTCATCGTGGTTCTTGTAAGGTGGTGGGGAAGGGGCGTGGCATGCTACCCCCTTCCCCCTTTTAATATATATAACTATCAATACATGTAATTTGGAGAGGGAGGGAGGGATTACAACCACCCCCCCTATTTTATATTTTTTTTTTAATTAATTATTATTTTTATTCACATCCCCTCATGATTTTTTATAAAACCATGGAACCTTTACTTTCAACACACATATGAACTTTCTCTACAATGAAACCAATGCGCAATTATTGGCACGAAATCAAGACCTGGGTTTTTGGAGGTTACCAACAAAGGAAACATTGTAGTCTAGATACACTAGCATATTCAACCTTCCACAAGGGATGGAGGTCTCACCCGAAGCGTAGTCGAGACATGTGTGGTGAAAGGAGTTAATGAGAATGCAACACCAGTTCTAACTTAGCACCTAGTAGATTCATAGATTGATTCTTAATGATGCACAGATACAATGATCAAGTATGGAACAGACATAAAGTAAATAGTTTACACAAAAAAATCATGGATCCATGCACATCATAACCGAATCAAGAAAATATTTTTTAGGGCCCAAAACATTCGATTATATAAAGTAAATAGTTTACACAAAAAAATCATGGATCCATGCACATCATAACCGAATCAAGAAAATATTTTTTAGGGCCCAAAACATTCGATTATATTCATTTTATCATCATAAATTTTCATACAAAAAGTATATCTCTCATGCAATAGCTTGCACAATAAAATCTAGTCCCAAAACCCATTACAGACTCAAAACTCTTACTTCGCAAGCACAGTAAACCCATTACAATAACTCATCATGAAAGTGATGCTTGATCCCAACTATAACAATATATATCTCATATATTCTCATTCATTAACTCCTTAACCTCCTTCTCAATGGGCTGTCTTCTTATTTATACCTTTTCCACTTCTTGTTATCTTTTCAAATTTATGCTAGCATTCGTTGCTTTTCCAACTGTTACATGACGCTTTTCCACTGTTTCTTTTGCTTTTACACTATTTCTTTTGCTTTTACACTTTGATTTAAATAGAAGTCTATTTCCACTAATTGTGATTTTCCATCTGGCATGTGACTCTTTTGACTATGCCCGCTATTCAACGTCTTTCAATTCTATTGCTCGTCATTTCTCATTTAAGATGCGACATTTTCCCCAAAAATTAAGGATTCCCAAAAATGAAGGGCCAAATAGGTCTCGACCACAATTGTTGACTTGCCCCTAGTCAAACTTATACTTCCTTTTTGGGGCTCCCTTCAAATGAAGTGCCCATCTCTAGGATGACCTTTACTACTTGCTGGCGGAAGATGTCATATTTCTCTACTCGATCCTGCACTTCCACACCAAAATGGAAGTGCTTGCAAGGAAATCTTGGGTGGTTGCTACATTCAGTTCCTCCGACTTAGTGGCGATCAAATTCTTCCACTCATTTTTTGCAACTAAATCCAGCTTGTGGATTTTAACATACTCATCTTGAATTGTAGGGAATAAGTCCCTAAGTTCTTTTTTAGCGGCATGTGCAACTTCATACATTTGATCTAAATTTTCATTGGCCTCGTGGACCTCAGCTAACTTGGCTTACTGCTCAATCGAGTCGGTGATCGTCTGATATTCTACATTCATCTCCTTGAATTGAACCCAAAGTTATTTTATGGACTTATCTCATTTCTCCAGTACAATGACCCAGTTCTTGACCTTTGAAAACAAACTTTGGCATTCATCTTCCTAGGAATGGAGGGATGAGAGGGATGCATCCCCTTCATCAACTACCTAGGTGATATTTTCAAGTATATCCTTGTGCTTCTCTTTCTCCTAGAGGCAAATAACCTCAATCTAGTGTTCGATATTGTTTGTCTTCTCTACCAGTTGCGACTAGGATTTGGAGACAAGTGCAACCCGTTATGTTGGTGCAATCATGGTTATGTATTTTATTAAATCTGATTCCACTTGCATGAATGTAGGCCACACTTGAGAAAATTTCACTGATATGGCCTCAACGGTGGACTCGGCCTATCTGCACAGTTGATGTTCTTGGTCTCTGTCTTTCGTGACGACAACTAGATCCTGACGGAACTGTTGGGTCTATTGAGTGAGCTCGTCATTTTCTTTCTCTACTATGATGATCATGTGCTCGAGTTGATTCATTGAGGCTCGCATAAGATTCAAGATATGTGGTGTGGACCAAGCTGCAAGCTCTTCGCTAGTGAGAGATGGATCCATGGGCAGGCGCGAGGAAATTGGTTGGCCATTGGCGACAAATCGTTCAAATAGAATTGGGGTGCCTACACCATCAGGGCTAGATGAGGTATCTCATAAGCTATGTGTAATCATTTCTTGGACATCTGGGGGAAGCATACTTAGCACCTCTGTGTGCTCCAGGAGCATTTATAATATGGCACAAAACTTCTACGGATATTACAATAGTGGTGCAACCTATTCTTTGACTAATTTGGTGTTGTGAGCTAAGGTAGCCTCTTCTTGGGTATCCATTAGGTTAATTTGAGGATATTGACCCATCTTCTCGTGCACCTCTGTTACTTTATCTGTCTTGGGGGTGGGGTTTATCTCTGGTGGGGTGTCGAGTGAAACATGGACCTGTGGAATGTTGGGGAAGGTGGATGGAAGGGGGACTGTGGTTCCTACAGTCATAGTGAATGGTTCACCAGACTCTTTCTTAGGATTATTACCTTCGGTTTGGGGAGGGGATGATGGAGTGGTGGAGGGGATTCCCACAACAGAACTAGTAGTCTGTCCCTTAATCTCTTCAATGACAGGAGTCGATTTCAATTTTTCTATGGGGTGAACAGGAATATTGATGACGAGGACAGACGATGGCATAGGGGGTATAGTGTGGGCATGGGATGGAAGTGAAGAAATGGGTTTGGAATATGTGATGATGGGATCAATGGCGGATGTGGACAGAGATCAAGTGCAATTTTTATTTGGGGGAAATGTAGTTGTAAGGATATCACAAAGTACTTTAACTGAAAATGTAGCATCATCGGGAATTGATGGAAAGGGTGGCAACAAATTTGACTGTGGCAGGGCCTCTTCATATTCATCCTCTTCGGATTTTGGGGGGGGTCTGTTGTCTTTTTGGGGTTGTTATGCTATAACCTAGAAGATCTTTCTTTGCATGGGAAAGTCATTGTGATATTGAAATCTTCGTGTATGAAACATATTATTTCTTCTTTTCCCTTGTGACTCCTGGCCATAAAGTGACTTCCTTGTCAAGATTTTCCTCATCTAGATAAAATGGAAAAGGGGCCATGTGAAATTGGAGCAACACCAAGAGGTCTGAAGAATGTGTGGTCATGGTTCATACTAAACTAAATCTTGTTGTTATGTAAATTCAACATTTGTTGTAGGATCCTCAGTCTCTAGTTTGCACTGACAAGGTCGTTATACCATTGTGCAAAGGCAATGTTGTCACTTGTTTTATGTGGAATTGTTGGTAGAAGCCCACACATGCCATGGGTTGAACATTTTGGCGATCCTGGGGTCAAGAGTGTAGGACAATTCACGCCCCTGTGGTGTCTCCCATTTACACATTACGAACATGAGCAATAGGTACCCTTAGATAAAATAATTTGTTTGTTCGTGCATGTCGACATAGGCTTGTAGTATCTTTGTGAGTAAATATTTACACCAATTCAATGGTGCTCCTTGTTTGCAAAACTCAACAACATAGATAATGTCCAGAGTGAATTCACCCCGGGAGTAGTTCTTCATGAATTTTTAGGCTATTATATAGTAGGAGCAGTGGACCTACATGTCATTGATTGGCTCAACGTGTGCTCTGCAACCTCCATTTCTATTTCCATATTTATCTTAGAGACCAATCTCTCCCTTCTTGCAGTCGTTCTTCCCTGTGCCTTGGAAGCCTTGAGTGACGTTCTTCCTATCCATGGATAGGACTGTTATTTTGTGAATATACTTGACATGGATGGTATATGCTTTTTCTAGCCACAATCAGTCATTGTGCATTCGAATGATAAGGAACTTGGTGCATCATAAAACTTCACCAGCACTACAAAATATTGACAAGTCTCACAAGTTCATTAGAGTAGAATCCCAAAGCAACATATATGCAGGATTCCATTGCCACTATAATTATCCAAACGTCAATGCTATGTAATCCATATATGTGTATGAACGTCCATTTGGGGGCACAACGCGACATCTGTAAATAATATGTCAATTAGTCAATTATGGTCTACTTTTCCCTGTAAATCACTAAGAACTTCAACTCGTGAATCAATGAATTCCACCAAAATAGAAAATTTGGGAAGGACCCCCCGAGCAGTGGAAGTGAAAACCATTTTGGAACACCTGCGTGAATAGACAAGCTCAACAGGAGGGAAAGGATGCATGGAACACTCTATAGGCTCCAGGAATAGATATGCAAATGACTTTGAGGAAACACAATAAATCGAGTAGTTGGGCTATTACAGGTTATAGGAAATGGCAGGGAAGTGACAAGAGTGCAGCAATAAACAATAATTAAGGGGTACAACATAGAAGTAATGTGACATTAACGATAGATATGACCAACTAACATGGAAATATATAAGAAGCGATTTGGGCATTAATGAGCATAAGTACCAAGAAAGCTTAGACAAGACGCAACATCGGGAAACTTTAATGAACACACTGACGGTTAATTGGAAAGGTAATGATAGTCCTTTTGGACTTTAAATGGATTTGATAGGTGTGACCAAAACTGGAATGGAAAGGTACAATCTGTATTTCATGAAAAAAATGACAATGATGCGATGGTGACTTCGACCTCATAAACTACTAAATGCAAAAAATATTTTACACGGACTCCTCCCCGACCATAAAGGTGTGATCTGGGTTGGAAAAGCTGACGTCAACAACTAGACTCTAGGACAAGTGACAGTTGGACACGTCACTGTTTATTGGACAAAAAGAGAAAATAGAAAAAAAAATAGAAAGCTACTTACTATATTCACTCCCTATGACGGGAGTGTTGTGAAACTTCTTTCAATTAGCAGAAATGTAGGGATTCAAGTGTGCGCAATTCACCCATATTGGATGATGAATACCATTAAGTTGCACTAGTCTGAAAACTCTTTATTCCCAATTTTTTGCAACTATGAATGGTCCAAGCCACTGCATTTGTAACTTCCCTAGATGTTTTTGATACTTCCTTTCATATAAAAAAACTTGATCAACTTGCACAAAAGTCTTAGTATTAATGTGTCTATCATGCCAAGCCTTCTACCTATCCTTTTCTACAGTCTGATGAAAATCGGCCAGAAATATTTCTTCATCCAATTCTAACAAATCTGCAACCCTTTCCGCAACCGATTCATCATTTGTCATATGAGTCACGCGTGCAATATATAAATTTGGGCTGATGAACTTGGCGAGGATGATTGCATCTCTACCATAGACTTATTAGAAAGGAGTATAATTATGCAATTTCTTTGTAGTAGTATTGTAATCCCATAATATTGTTGGAACTCCTTCATCCTAGTCATCCCTATTTTCACAACATACCTTGGTTATCCCTTTTTCTAGAATATTTCTAAATGCCTCTACTATATTTTTTTCTTGTGGATGATACAAACTATTTTTTTGGTGTTGAATTAGGAACTCATGAGTGAGAGTGGATATGGTTTCACTAACAAAATGTGCGCCTTAGTCATTAGTTAAATTCCTTGGGCACCCAGACCAGGTAATAATATTCTCAAAGATAAGCATGGTTGTTGTATATGTAGTGCAATCCCTAACCAACTCTACTTCCACCTAGTGGGTAAGATAATATGTAGCAGTGATGATATACCTTGCCTTGGAGTGCTTGGCTAGAAGATTGATGGGTCCTGTAAAATCATCTTCATGTTTCTCAAAATATTGAATATCCCAAACCATATATAAGGGAAACTCATCTTTGTGTGATGTCTTACCAAGCCTCTAAAAAAAATCACAATCTTTGGTGTAGTTATTATCATCCTTGAAGACAATCGGCCACCACAGTCCTTCTTGAAGTATCTTTTAGGAAGTCACTTTCCCTCCAACATGTCCTCCTCCAAATCCATTGTGACATTCCCATAATATATCGGGATGCTCATGATCAAGTGCACATCATCTAAGGATGTTTTCCAACCCCAACTTGTAGAGATGTCTTATGATCAATTGATAGTCTATAGCCTGAACTACAAGGTGTATTTTCTAAGTTGCAGAATACCCAGTAGATACAGTACCAGTAGTCGTAAATGATGCAATATCAGAAAGATAATCGGGAATAGATTAAATTTTAAAAATATCAACATATGGTAGTTGGTCATCTACAACTCCATCACTCCCCCCCGACTCTAGTCAGGATAAATTATCAATACCAAAATTTAATTTTCATGGCTTGACAATGACCTCAAAGGAAAACTCTTGGAAGAGAAAAAAACACCTGCAAATCCTTCCTTCCATCACAAGTTTATTGACCAGATAGTTTAGAGTTTAATGGTCAATAAAGAATTTATAATGGCATCCTAGAAAATAGTGTCTAAAGTTTTGCAAAGCATGGACCATGGCCAAACCTTCTTGTTCAGTGGTCATGTATTTGAACTCGAGTTGAGAGAGCTTCCTACTAGCAAAATAAATGGGATAATCTAGGTTTCCTTCACCAAGTTGCACAAGGAGGGCACCCAAAGCAATACCATAAGTGTCAACGTGTACATGAAATTCCACCTTCCAATTCAGATATATCAGAATAGGTGCAATACTCAACTTTTCTTTGAGAATGTCGAAGGATTGATCACACTTTGGTTTCCAGTTGAAGGCTCCAAATTTCTTTAGCAATTTCTCTAGTGGGGTAATTATGCTTGCACAATTTATGATAAACCTGCATAATACCCAATGTTTCCCAAAGTAGACCATAGTTTCTTAGCAGTCATAGGAGGAGGCACATTCAGTATTCCAGCAACCTTTGCTGGATCAACCAAAAGTCCTTCCCTGCATACAATATGTCCCAACAAATTTCCGAAAGGCACACAAAATATACACTTATTTAAGTTTAGAGAGATATGTAGTTGTCTACAACAATTTATCATCAACCATAGTAAACCGATGTGCTCCTTCAACAAACTATATACCATTCATTCATCCATATACACCTCAAGGAAATTGTGAATAAAATCCTGAAAGGAAACCATGATGATTAAGGAGAAAACAACATGATCATTCTTCATCCCAAAGGGCATGACGTTATAAGAAAATGAACCCCACTATGTGGTAAAATTATCCTTTCTCTTATCCTCTTCCACATTTTTTACCTAATGACAACCTAAGAACCTATCTATAAAAGAATAAGCTTTGTTTCCCTCAACCTAATCAAGGAATTCATCACTAAATGGGGTAGAAAAAGGGTCATGTATGCATGCAACATTCAAACTTTTGTAATATACATAGAATATTGCATCATTGGTACCATTATTACTTTGTATTACCATAGGACTAATCCACTCAGCCTCATCCACAAGAAAAATTAACCTATATGCAAGCATTCGATCAATATGCTTCTTAACATTTTCCTTGACTCTCAAATCCAGGTGGTATGGTCTATGTTTGAATAGCTTATCATCTAGATTTAATTCTATCCTCATCTCTCCTAAGTCTCCCTTAATCCCTTTCATCTCTGAAAAATTTTTAGGAAACATATCCTCATACTCTCGCAATAGAGCCTATATCTATGTCATAGTTTGTTCACCCCAATAGTCTCCTATAGATGTCATCTTAGGATGTCCTTCAATTCTAATATTCACTTTCTGCAACTTCAGAGGCTAATTATATGAGTTGTTGGTATCACCTGATAGGGTGTCCTTAACTTTTCTTGTTCTTGTGTATTCTTTAAAAGTTAAATCTCTAAGTTCTTCCAAGTCCTCAAGGTCTTCATGGTCCTTTTCAAATTTACTACAATCCATACGTATTCTCACAGGAGACATATAAAAACTATACTCAAGAAAATTTTCATGATCAGGAGAGACTGTAAGTGGATGTTTAGGATTAGCTTCATTACTAAACAACATTTTCTTGATTTGTTGCAACATAGGTGTGATTTCAGAAGTCTTACTAGAAAACAAAAATTCATAGAAGAATTGGCCCTATAGTATCTTCCAACATGGTGTTTGTCTTCATGTCTCCTTGTGCACGTACCAGGATTTTGGAATTGTGCCCATTGAATGGAAGAAGTGATGTGGCCATAGATAATAGGGAAGTTGTGCAAATTTCCATAAATGTAAACAATGTTCAATGTGCTCAGTTGGGTCAAATAGGTTGTCATATATATCCAAGGATAGCAACTGACTCTTCTTCTTCCAATATTTATCTAACTAGTCCACTTGTGTTAGCAAAAGAAAATGATGTTGTATAGAAATATTGACTTCATCCCAAGAAGACAAAGTTCCTTCATGAGTATCCCACCACCTGGATGGAGAGGAATTCAAAGCTAGGTCAAGTGCCAAGATTCATTGTTCTGCCACAACCTTATCCTCCATATCAATGAGAAAAATGTGCAAATCTGAGGTACCATCATAAGTTGGATACTCATTGATCTTCACTCCAATCCATCTTACTAATCTAATAGTTATGCAACACCCTGAAAAATTCTCATACAGTCCTTGTTGTCAATCATTGAATGTTGCTTCTGAATATTCATCTGTTGACTAGACACTCCACCAACTAATTGATCCATTAACAATGGGATTGATGTAATCAACTCGTTTCTGTGTAGGAAGAGAATACAATTGATCAATGGCATATGCCTCCATATTCTCATTTGTTGTTTTAGTGTACCTTGGACCTTGATAAGGATATATCATTTGAGTGACCTTCGTGCCATCAAAATCGAAAGTCGTAGTTTTGTTCTTAATATCAATGAAAACATAGTTTTCATAGTCCCAATCAATGCCTAACAGAGTTGGATATGGGTCCTTCTCCCCCATTATTTCAATGACTTTAAAATTGACCATTGTTTTGATGCCAACCAAATATAATTCAATGTTTTTCATTCTTCCCACGGGATAAATGCAGTACTAGTTCACCATCTACAACTAAATAGGGGAATAGACTAGTTTTGGATTTCCCATTGCTTCCCAGGTTTCCTTTGGCAAGATGTTGATGTTAGATACCAAATATAACATAACATCCCTAATATCAAAGTCATCAATGTGATCATTCCACTTGAACTCTCTTCCAGACCTCTTTTTCCTTCACTCAAATCTACTTGCATTATTTTTCAGAAGGTTAGAAAAAAAAAATCCTCAAGGTTTTGTTGACGGGCGAAATTGACCACTCGTCAACTAGAGGGGTGGATCCAGTCTAGGGTTGTCTAAATGACCCAAGCCATTTGGAATGATCCACTCCAACGGGTTTAACGGCTCCGTTGGCCGATCTAAGTCCTAGGAAAGTGAAAGAAAAACTAAACTAAATAAACTAATCTAAGTAAAAAAAACTAACTACAACAAACTATATACAATTCTAAAATATATATACAGTTCACTAACTAATATTACAAAACAATCATTCTACTTATTTAAATGTTCAGCTATCAACAGAATTAAATCTCAATTATATATGTACAGTATTTACAGAATACAAATTTTGATCGAAATTTGCAAAAATCATTCGTAAATTGTCTTATGACAGCGAAGCTATTATTTTTGGACTTTTATAACTTTTCTGTGAAAGAAATGAAATGAAAACTAACTAAGCTAAGAAATTAAGATAACAATCTGTACTATATATCTATCTAAACTATTGAGAATTCTCGAATTTATTTAACTATTAAATTGCAAATAGCAAACTGACCTGAAGTAGTGCTTCCTATTGGTCCTGTTCACAGCACTCGATTTAGCTGTTTGATGGGAGAAATCTGCACCATATTTTTCCACAAGCTTCTTGTAAACAGGAAGCAGCAATGCTCTTTGAATACGAATGACAGAACAAACAAGACATAAAACGACAACAATCTTATAGTTTACAGATAATCACATTAGATAAATCCCAGTGCGAAGATTTATACATAACCGTTCATTTAACTAAGAAGATAAACCTTCTATTCATTAAAATGAAATAGAGTAATTGCTGTGAGTAAAATGAGATACATTAAATATGGATGGAATTTAAATCATAACGCATCAACCTGTAACAAATCTTGATATCTAAAGTAGTCAATAATTTGATTACAAATTAAAATGCACAGAAACTTGAACAAAAGTAAGATAAATTGAAGCTAAAGCCGTACAACAAATCCACTTCTATTCGAGTCTGTATAATCATAAGTCCATAGTCTTTGTTCTCCCAACAGTGATGGCTTCTTTACAAAAAATAATGAGTATATAAAGGCCACAGGGTGAAACATCCCCTGTGGAAAGTATCAAAACTGTTCACAAAAAATATGGGAACAATCTCCCAGATTCCTATTTCTGCCTAAGACTAACAACCTAAACCAAAACTATGTAACAAAAAGCATGTTCTAAACTACCACAACAGATCCAATTCCCATTGAAATTCGTGTGTACCTATAGATGGAAAAAAAAAAACAATTTTAGACAGTGTTTAGTTGTAAAATCAACCAAAAAAGTTCCAAATTTTATGACTAGCTACAGAATCTCACGATTCTGTAGCTGGTCATATTTACAAACCAAAATCGTTTTAAATGAATCCAAATGATAACAAGAATGTATGCGGTCAACCAAACAGGGCCTTTATTACCAATTCAAAACAAGCAAATCATTCTTGGTAAAACAAACCAAATCTTTTATGCCAATTCGAAACAAACGAAATCGTATTGAATTAATCAAATGGTAACAGGCATGTATGCGATCTATCAAACAATTCTTTCGTTACTAATTAAAAAACGAATACAATCATTTATGCTAATTCAAGGACAACAAAATCATGTTAAATTGGTTCAATCCAAATAGAACTATATTCGATTTAGCAATCAAATCAATGCAAACACAATAGTTTATGCTAATTCAAAACGAAATCTTTTATGCCAATTCAAAAATAACAGAATCGTTTTTGAATCAATTCAAACAAAACAGAACTAATTCAGAGCAAACACAATCGGCTATGCTAATTCAAACCAAATCATTCAAAAATCGATGTTGAAATAACATACCTTGGCCGTAGGGATACGATTTGGTCAGGATAACTTTGAGTTAACAAAGGCAGTAACTGCCTCAACATTTATGAACACGATAAAACCCATGGTCTTATGCCTCTTATCGTTGGCTTGTAGTCTATCATTTTCCTTAGACAACACAGTCACCCGGTCCTCCAAGGACTTAATTTTGGATTGAAACAGAGGGATATCTGTGTAGTATCGTTCCAGCCAAGAGTTGCATTGAGTGCACTGTTGCGGATCGTGCCAAGTCACTACAGGTGAAGCATCCTTTAAATTACTAGGGGTTCCATTGTCAAACTTGATCCCAGGGAAGTTAGGGTCATTCTTAGGGAATGGTGGAAGGTTGGACACGTAGTCATAGGGTTCAATAGAATAGAGGCCATGAGAGTAAGGGTATTCCTCGGTCAAAAAACGCTCAATCTCAAAATCCGAGTCTTCGCTCAAAAAAATTGGCTTCTGGTCTGCGTTTGGTTTGGGCTTATTACGAGCACACCTAGATACTCATCATGCAAACTTCTTACCTTTGTTATTGACATCTGTATTTCCCTTGCCTTTCTTTCTTGTAGGCCTTTTCATAGTCTTAGCATTGTCTTTCTAACATGAATTAGGCATGGTGTTGGGTAGGTCAGCGTTGGGGTAGGTTGAGGGTTTGACACTGGGTAGGAGGGTAGGAGGTGGCACGGCAGACCCAACAAGGGTTTCAGTGACCACGGTCTTGTCCACTTGAACACATTCATGAGTGGAAAATCCGTTCCTTGATAGGAAATCTTGCCAACAGTCACCACTCAGCCTCAAATGATGAACAATAACGATTTTGATCAAACAATGATGGAAGAGGCTGGAATCAGCCTTTTCCCTCTTAAATTGTTTAGACATTTTATACAGACTGCGTAGGATATAGTGAGGCATATTCAAAGGGAAATCTATAAAATTCATAATTAGTCGGAGATGGTAAAGAAATACTAAACCAAATCTACCTTCACAAGTCACAAATTGCTTAATAATGGCCAATAAATCATGCCATCAAGACTTAAGGGCCATGACTGGCATACCTTTATCACAACTGATAATTTTTCTTGAGGTAAAAAGGAGCATCCATGGAACTTCATCCACCTTCGAATTCTTAAACCACCTCTACCCCTTAGCTGGCAAACCCGTGGCTGAACTGAGGAATTCTTCGTTCAATTCAAGTTGAATGTCTCCAACCTTGGCCCTGCATCCATCGAATGTGAGGGAAAACTGTTGAGCGACCGCGAGGTTGAAACCCTTGAATTTTTGGATGAACATTAACCATCCATTACTCTCCAAGTCCTCATGAGCATTGTCAAATAAAAGTAGCGTTTGGACGCCATTAGGTTCTATGCGCACTACAGGGGCCATAGGAGAGAGCACACAGTCGAGGTAAATGGTGAGGGGGCTGGACAAGGTAAACATAGGACCAAATGCTCACAGGTCTCCCCAAAACAAATAGGGTTAGCTCAAGATACAGGGTACACATTAATTCCTATACGTGCGTGGGTGGTGGAATGAAATGGAACCATGCAAAACATTCATATTGATATGTACAATCGACGGTGCATTGGTAATTCAACTCACTTTTGGTGTGTGTCAAAAATGATGTAAATGACATGCCAAACAAACAACCATTGAAAACCATGACAAGTCGATCTGAATGTTTGAACAAACAATAGCATTTGTATGATTTAAGAAAAAACAACCTTTGGAATATAGCACCAAGGATTTGATCATAAAATGTATGTGTTCTATGAAACCATTGCACCATGGATTTAAAAATGTATGCGTTCTATGAAACCATTGCACCAAGGATTTAATCAAAGACACCAAAACTCATTGCATGGCAAATCTATAAATTGAAATCATATCTATAAACATGCAAAGTAAATAAAGGTTTGGTGTTTTGACCCATGTATAACCATTATTGAGTTAGAGGTGAAATGACCACATAAACTAGAGTAATCATAATAATCCAGTGACAATTTTAATGCCATCGACGTGACTTGCGACTCGAGGTTTTCACGCTTGCAGTCGTGAAAATGAAAACAAAAGGCAGGTGTGAGAATAGTGGAAGATAACAGTGTCGTTTTGTTTTCAAGAATTACGACAAGTATTTAGGATTCAAAACCCTTGTGTAGGCAGCTTATAATGAAAATATAAAAATGCAAAATGGCTGCCAACAATGGTGACACACTGGTAGAAGCAGTTATCTCTGCCAAAATAACAAATCCAGATTATGATATGAGAATAATTCTAACTCATAAACAACCATAAAATTGTTTAAACATCATCATTAATCAAATATTCCAGTTGTGCTTAAAAGATGAAAAATGATAACAGTCTTAAGACAAGCGAGTCGTGATATTAAAGATAAATCTCCAATACTATTGACAGAGCCACTGTTTCCAGCAGACATCCATAGCCTCGACAGGGTTTCCATTTAACCCACTCTGACATCTGTATCCTACCAAGAAGTTCCAGATCAGAATAAAGGACATTTTAAGGTCAAGAGATTCCATATTTGCAAATTTTTATATACCCAACATTGCTTCACTACCAGGGGGCCTGTTCAGTACCCCGGTGAAGTTGTCTTGGCATCATGCATGCATTTACCCGCTGCCAGCAGACCTGTTCAGCATCCCGGTGGGTTTACAAGCACTTCCCACAACTCTTTTTTTATTTGTTTAGTTTTTAAAGATATATAATTGAGCGGGGTGACGCTGAAAATTATGATATTTTAGACATATTTTTACAAACCTTGAAAGAATTTTTTTAAATTGTCCTTCATTAAGATTCAGAGATGGTTTATTTACAAAACTGACCTTTTAAGGCAGGGAGACATCTTCTGAGTCATTCCCTTAAGGAACAAGGACAACGTAAGAAGATAATGAATGATCGTGATAGGCTTCACTTACAGATTGAAATCAATAAACTTCTTTCAAACATGGCTGTAAATTTCAGAAGTATATTATAACTGATGTTTAGACAATTTTTCAGCAGTCATTTCAGAGAAAGAATTTTCTGTTTTCTTTGTCTGAACAGTTCAAAATGCAGGTATGTGTATTTCAAAAAGCAAAGATTGATAAACGTAAAGGAAAAAATCAAAACCAAAACAGCAAAAGAAAAAGAAAACAAAAGAAAAATATTTACACAGTATACATAGGGTTGTCATCAAGAGAAATATCTTTTCAAAGCTTGTCCATTCACCAGATAGGTGTCTGGATATCCCTCTAGACTCTGTAATCGGAAAGAGTTGGGACCCAATTTCTCAGCAATTAAAAATGGTCCTAGCCATAAGTTCTGAAACTTCGTATGCTCTCCCTTTCCCTCATGTGGTTTGTCCCATTTCAAATAAAGGTCACCTACTTCGAAGTTCCTATCAGAGGCAGAATTGGAATCAAACTAGCTTTTAACCACTAGTTTATGTTGATCTAACTTATGTTTAGCTTGATCTCTTACCTCTTCTAGTTTTATTAAAGATTTAATTTGATTCTCCAAAGGAGGGAAGTCTTCTTCTTGTATTTTCTGTGAAAGCTGTAGTGAGGGAAGAAGAATATGTGGTGGCAGAATTGCTTCTCTTCCATAGACGAGAAAGAAGGGAGAGTTACCTACAACAGTTTTCGGTGTTACTCTATCATCCCAGATTGCGTTTAATAGTGCATTATGCCAATTTTTGTGATTTTCAACTACCATTCTCTTGATGATTTTAATTAGATTCTTATTTGTTGATTCTGCCAATCCATTGCCCTGGGGGTAGTAGCTGGTAGAATGCTTCAATTTAATTCTCTTTTCTAGAGAGAAATCGTTCATATCAAGAGACGAAAAATAAGAAGCATTATCGAATACTAAGCAATCAAGGATACCAAAATGAGTAATAATATTTGAATTTAAAAAGGCAATTACCTGACTGGTATTCACAGTTCTTAATTTGGTAGCTTTAGACCACCTGGTGAAGTAATATGTGGTTGTTATGATAAAATTATGTTTCTTTGAGGATGGTGGATTGATTGGACCTATGATATCAAGACCCCACTGCTGAAAAGGAGAGTCTACTGAGACAGGCTACAAAGGAAAGGTTGGTTTCTGTATCCGCCCAGATGCTTTTTGACAAATAATGCACTTGCGACACAAGGCATGAGAATCTCTAAAAAGTGTGAGCCAGTAATAACCTGCTCTTAAAACTTCATGGGCAGTGGTTTCCCCACCAAAATTTCCACCAGCTTCTCCTGCGTGCAATTCTAGTAAGACCTTTTCTACTTCATCTTTCTCAAGACAGCGCATTAGTACTCCATCAAAATTTTGATGAAACAAAATACCATTAATCAATTGAAAGGAGGAAGATTTTAATCTTAACGCTCTTATTTTAGTGGGATCAAGGTGAAGGGGGGCTGACCCATGTTCAAGACATAATTTTATATCATCATACCAGGGACTAACAGCGTTTTGTGCACAGCAGATTGAATTTTGATTGTGTTGTCTTGGGTTTGACATATCGTTTTCTTCTTGTTGTCCTGCTGCTGAGTTAGTGACTAACTTGCATAGCCCTTGGCCTCTCACTATTTGCGCTGGGGTGATTTATATGTCACACTCTTGTAAGGAAGTAACCCAGTTCGCCCTCTTTTCACCTAGTTCTTTCTGCACTAACAGATTTCTGACGGCTGGGTAAGGGACAATAATTTTCATCCTAGATTTCAAAAGATAAGATTGGAAGTGCTTGACTACTTTAAAAATAGCATAGGCTTGCTGATCTACTGCTGGGTAATTAAGTTCCGCACCTTTGAAAGTAGAGCTCATAAATGCAAGTGGAACTTCGTTGTTTTCAGCGTTCTTTTGAGCTAGGACAGCAGCGTAGGAGCAGTCAGAAGCAAATGTGTAAAGCGTGAAGTCTTGCAAAAAGTCAGGGCTCATGAGAGAATGAGCGTCTATTATGGCCTTTTTTATTGAATTAAAATCTTGGTTTTCTAAGGGTCCCCAATGATATTGTGTGTCTTTCTTAATTAAATTCTGTAAAGGTCTCACCATTTCGGAAAAACTGGGGACGAATCTCCTGACAAAGTTTATCTGGCCTAAGAAAGACTACATAGAATTTTTGGATGAGGGAGGGGGAAGTTTCAAGATGAATTGGGTCATTTCAGGATCGCTAATCATCCCTTTGCTTGACAAAATAAATCCTAAGAGTTTACCTTGTTCTACTATGAAGATAGATTTTTTAGGATTCAAGGAAATGTCGTACTTACGACATCACTGTAGAACGGCTCTTAAATGAGCTAGATGATCAGTTTTGTTTTTGGAAAATACAGTAACATCATCTAAGTAAACTACGACGGATTGATTGATTAAGCCTCGAAAAGCGATGTCCATCGCTCTTTGGAAAGTGGCACCAGCATTAATGAGTCCAAAGGGCATTTTCCTATAAGCATAGGTGCCCCATGGAGTGTGGAAGGTAGTTTTAAGTTGGTCTGGAGGAGACATCAAGACTTGGTTGTACCCTGAAAAACCATCCAACAAGAATAGTCTTTCAGAACCAGATACCTGTTGAAGGATCTGTTCCATGGGTGGGACAAGGTAGTTGTCTTTATCAGATGCTCGATTAAGGTTTTGGAAATCGACGCATAGTCAGATTTCCCCACTCTTCTTCCGGACAGGAACAAGGTTAGAAACCCATTGCGTGTGCCTAACTGGGAAAATTATCTTAGCATTCAGGAGTTTATTTAATTCTTTTTTTACGGTCGCTTCAAGCTTAGGGTGCATTTTTCTTAACTTTTGTTGAAATGACAAGGTTTGGGGTTTCATAGGAATGACGTGTTGTATGATGTTAGGTTCAAAAGTTTTAAGGTCATCATACGTCCATGCAAAAACATCTTTGAATTCTTTAAACAATTTAATAAAGGCAGCTTTCTCTTGTTCAGAACACCCCACCCCTAAATTAATGCACTATGGATTGTCATTAGTTCCCAAGTTTACTTTTTCATATGATAACGAGAAACTATTGGTTTTACAGTTGACCGATTTTCTGAATTTATATTGAAGATCATAAAAATTTTCTAATCTAACTACAGATTTAGGGATCGAATTTACCATGTCCGATGAAGATTCAGGGGATCTTGGATCTAGTATTACCGTGAAATCGCACAGATTATCGT
The DNA here is from genome assembly GCA_032191745.1 of Picea mariana. Lineage (NCBI taxonomy): Eukaryota > Viridiplantae > Streptophyta > Pinopsida > Pinales > Pinaceae > Picea > Picea mariana. The sequence goes on along the minus strand of JASDQU010013402.1, from coordinate 110,473 downwards.
CATGAGTGCATTCGTCGATCACCACACCTTGGAACGTTTCTTCCATATGAAGGAAACTAATAATTTGTTGAGCATCGTCGAAGACTCTCCAATTCATGATGTTTTCGGGAATGGATGGCCTGAATAACAGTTTGATGGAGAATGCATTCGGGGACAAGCCTTCTGCAGGAAAGAGTTTGGAAGCTACGTTAGCTAATAAACCAGCTTCAAAATTATTCAATCTAGGAATAGAATTTATATTGAAAGAAGAAAACTTATTCATTAAATTCCATACCTCGGATTGGTAGCTTTTAAGATGCAGGGATAGACAGTGGATAGAATCTCTTACATGTCTAACCACGATTTCCGAATCGGAAAAGACAGTCAAATTTTGAATGTTCATGTCTAATGCTTTTCTGAGGCCCTGCAATAAAGCCTCATATTCTACTGTGTTATTAGTACATTCAAATTATAGCCTACATGCAACCAGGGTTTTGTTACCTGCTGAATCGATAATAATGCAGCCTGCACCAGCTCCTTCTTTGGACTTTGACCCGTCAAAGTAAAGAGACCATATCTTATTTTTATCAGGTGCATGAGACCATTGTGTAGAAGCTGTTGGCTACACATATGCTACAATCTCGGACTGTTGTTCCGGATTAATAATAACTGAAGTCTCGGCCATGAAATTTCTGAAAAAGGTATCCATCCCTTGTATTTCGGGTGAATCGGCAGAAGGTGTAAATGGTTCATTGGGATCATTTAAATATGTGACTGTGATTTTTAGGTAGCGTTCACGATTTACCTTGATATTGTTGGGCTTGTCGTTCTCAGGCAGCCACAGGTGAGACCAATCTGTCGCGAAATAGCCATGTAGCTACTCTAACCAGTCCCTACTTAAAAACAGACCATACACTTCTGGAATATCCACAACAATAATATCAATCACTTGATGAACTTTGGGGTTAGACGATAATCTTATAAGCACATTGCTTAATTCGCCTATAACTTTAACACTAGTTCGACCAAGTTGGATGATTTTTAAGGTGGATGGTTCAACTTCAGCATTAATCTTCTGATATCCAGACCATGGCATTACATTGGATGACGCTCTTGAATCTACCATACAATTGTGCACGTTTCTATTAAAGATTTCGAAAGTTAACAAAAATGGAGGTACATTTCTGTGAGTACTGATGGTGGAAGCTTGTGGATTTTTACTCGCGGCCTCTAAAGCTAATTTATCTACATTTGTTAAATTATTTACAGGAAGGACTCCCTTCTCGTGAGGATCGGAATTGTTCTTATCAAAATCCTTCTGAGGAACTTTTGAGTTGTTCTGAAAAACTTTGTTACTGCTTGGATTACCATTTTTGTTGTTCTCTGCGATATTCTGTAACATTTTTTGTAGCAAAAACAGAAATTTCAATAATTCATAAACAGAAATGTTAGCCCTTAACTTTTTTAGATCTTCAACTAAATAATAATCTAAGTTGGGGTTTACATGACTATGTTTAGTCTCAACTGGTTTAGGTTGTTTTGGGGGCAAATTCGTAGTGTTTTCAGAAGAAGGTTTGTTTGATGTCTTACTCCTAGTATTGTAGGGATGTACTGTCTCGAAATTAGCTTGAAAAATGTTATCCAAGAAGTGTCCAAAAATATTCGGAGAAGATTCTTCTTCTTCAACTGTCTCTTGTTCAACTACTTCCTCAGGGATCTTAGGGGGCATAAATTTATCCTGGGCTTCTAGAATTGTTTGAAGGGAGAATCACAAGCTTTCTATATTTAGGCCCTCGGTATTTGGATTAGGTCGGTTGGTGGGAAAAGGCTTCCTAAACGGGGGTTTGTAAGGCCCTTTGCTCGAAGAAGCTTATTCGGCCGTCCTTTTCAAATCTATAACTTGATTTGACAATTTTTGAACGACTTTTGTTAATTTTTCTAAATCCGATCTTTCAGGTTGTGTTTTATTTTGAGCAGGTCTAGGGAGGATTTCGATTTTCTTTTTGGAAGATGAACTAGTTTCTGTTTCTTTGCTAGTAGTGTCCTTTAAACTAAGGATGTCTTTTTTAATCTGACTGGACTCTTCAAAGGCCTCTAACAACGTGGCTTTCTTAGATCGCTTTACCCAAATGGCTATACTTTGATGCAAGACTTTGTTATAGTATGCTATGATAAGATTCTCAGCAGGCATTGAGTTCGTAGGGATTCAGTTTTTTAGTGTTAAGAATATTTGGTTAAAGTCTTTGATTTTCTCTTTGGGGTTCATTCTTAAACTAGAAATCTCCATGACTAGAACTTCATGGGAATTATCGTCCCCAAACTTCTCAAGAAACAAGGATTCGAACTTCTCCCAAGACACGATGGTATGGGGCTGTTGGGAAAAGTACCAGGTAGAGGCA
>JASDQU010013402.1:89753-102098 GCA_032191745.1 Picea mariana | reverse complement strand
GTCCAAAGGTCAATTTGGTTGTCTCAAACGGGCGAAGGCACTATGTGTTCTTAAGAGAGATTGGTGGACAATCTCTTGTACGTCACCACCTGTAGGATTTGAGGTAATTGGTTCAACTGTGACCCATAGATTGTCGCTTGATGTGGTTTCTATTTGAGGGACGATGTTATCATTAGAATGACTTCTTGTCACTATAGGTGAGGGGTTGGGTGGTGGAGGAGTCTTACGACTGCCTCGTGCCATTAATAATTTCCAGGCCCTCCTTCTAGTGCCATTTGTTGATGGGCGAAATTGACCACTTGTCAACTGGAGGGGTGGATACAGTCCGGGGTTGTCTAAATAACCCAATCCATTTGGAATGATCCACTCTGACGGGTTTAGCGGCCCCTTTGGCCAATCTAAGTCCTAGGAAAGTGAAAGAAAAACTAAACTAAAGAAACTAATCTAAGTAAAAAAAACTAACTACCGCAAACTATATACAATTCTAAAATATATATACAGTTCACTAACTAATATTACAAAACAATCATTCTACTTATTTAAATGTTCAGCTATCAACAGAATTAAATCTCAATTATATATGTACAGTATTTACAGAATACAAATTTTGATCAAAATTTGCAAAAATCATTCGTAAATTGTCTTATGACAGCGAAGCTATTATTTTTGGACTTTTATAACTTTTATGTGAAAGAAGTGAAATAAAAACTAACTACGCTAAGCAATTAAGATAACAATCTGTACTATATATCTATCTAAACTACTAAGAATTCTCGAATTTATTTAACTATTAAATTGCAAATAGCAAACTGACCTGAAGTAGCGCTTCCTATTGGTCCTGTTCACAACACTCGATTTAGCTGTTTGATGGGAGAAATCCGAACCAGATTTTTCCACAAGCTTCTTGTAAACAGGAAGCAACAATTCTCTTTGAATACGAATGACAGAACAAACAAGACATAAAACGACAACAATTTTATAGTTTACAGATCATCGCATTAGATAAATCCCAGTGCAAAGATTTGTACATAATCGTTCATTTAACTAAGAAGATAAACCTTCTATTCATTAAAATGAAACAAAGTAATTGCTGTGAGTAAAATGAGATACATTAAATATGGACGGAATTTAAATCATAATGCATCAACCCATAACAAATCTTGATATCTAAAGTAGTCAATAATTTGATTACAAATTAAAATGCACAGAAACTTGAACAAAAGTAAGATAAATTGAAGCTAAATCCGTACAACAAATCCACTTCTATTCGAGTCTGTATAATCATAAGTCCATATTCTTTTTTCTCCCAACAGTGATGGCTTCTTTACAAAAAATAATGAGTATATAAAGGCCACAAGGTGAAACATCCCATGTGGAAAGTATCAAAACTGTTCACAAAAAATATGGGAACAATCTCCCAGATTCTTATTTCTGCCTAAGACTAACAACCTAAACCAAAACTATGTAAAAAAAAGCATGTTCTAAACTTCCATAGCAGATCCAATTCCCATTGAAATTCGTGTGTACCTATAGATGGACAAAAATAAACAATTTTAGACAGTGTTTAGTTGTAAAATCAACCAAAAAAAATCCAAATTTTATGACTAGCTACAGAATCTCACAATTCTGTAGCTGGTCATATTTACAAAACCAAAATCATTTTAAATGAATCCAAATGATAACAAGAATGTATGCGGTCAACCAAACAGGGCCTTTATTACCAATTCAAAACAAGTAAATCATTCTTGGTAAAACAAACCAAATCTTTTATGCCAATTCGAAACAAACGAAATCGTATTGAATTAATCGAATGGTAATAGGCATGTATGCGATCTATCAAACAATTCTTTCGTTACTAATTGAAAAATGAATGTAATCGTTTATGCTAATTCAAGGACAACAAAATCGTGTTAAATTGGTTCAATCCAAACATAACTATATTCGATTTAGCAATCAAATCAATGCAAACACAATAGTTTATGCTAATTCAAAACGAAATCTTTTATGCCAATTCAAAAATAATAGAATCGTTTTTGAATCAATTCAAACAAAATAGAACTAATTCAGAGAAAACACAATCAGCTATGCTAATTCAAACCAAATCATTCAAACATCGATGTTGAAATAACATACCTTGGTTGTAGGGATACGATTCGGTTAGGATAACTTTGAGTTAACAAAGGCAATAGCTGCCTCAACATTTATGAACACGATAGAACCCGTGGTCTTATGCCTCTTATCGTTGGCTTGCAGTCTATAATTTTCCTTAGAAAACACAGTCACCCGGTCCTCCAAGGACTTAATTTTGGATTGCAACAGTGGGATATCCATGTAGTATCGTTCCAGCCAAGAGTTGCATTGAGTGCATTAATGTTGATCGGGCTGAGTCACTACAGGTGAAGCATCCTTTAAATTACCAGGGGTTCCATTGTCAAACTTGATCCCGGGGAAGTTAGGGTCATTCTTAAGGCACAGTGGAAGTTTGGACATGTAGTCATAGGGTTCAACAGAACAGAGGCCATGAGAGTAAGGGTATTCCTCGATCAAAAAATGCTCAATCTCATAATCTGAGTCTTCTCTCAAAACAATTGGCTTCTGGTCTGCGTTTGGTTTGGGCTTATTACGAGCACACCTAGATACCCATCGTGCATCCTTCTTACCTTTTCTATTGACATCTGTATTACCCTTGCCTTTCTTTCTTGCAGGCCTTTTCACAGTCTTAGCATTGTCTTTCGAGCACGAATTAGGCATGGTGTAGGGTAGGTCAGCATTGGGGTAGGTCGAGGGTTTGACAGCGGGTAGGAGGGTAGGAGGTGGCACGGTAAGCCCAACAAGGGTTTCAGTGACCATGGTCTTGTCCACTTGAACACATTCAGGAGTGGCAAAGACATTCCTTGATAGGAAAGCTTGCCAACAGTCACCACTCAGCCTCAAATGATGAACAATAATGATTTTGATCAAACAGTGATGGAAGAGGCTGGAATCAGCCTTTTCCCTCTTAAATCATTTAGACATTTTATACAGACTGCGTAGGAGATAGTGAGGCATATTCAAAGGGAAATCTATAAAATTCATAAGTAGTCAGAGATGGTAAAGAAATACTAAACCAAATCTACCTTCACAAGTCACAAATTGCTTAATAATGGCCAATAAATCATGCCATCGAGACTTAAGGGCCGTGACCAGCATACCTTTATCATAACTGATAATTTTTCTTGAGGTAAAAAGGAGTGGCCATGGAACTTCATCCACCTTCGAATTCTTAAACCACCTCTACCCCTTAGCTGGCAAACCCATGGCTGAACTGAGGAATTCTTCGTTCAATTCATGTTGAATGTCTCCAACTTTGGACCTGCATCCATCAAATGTAAGGGCAAACTGTTCAGCGAACGCGAGGTTGAAACCCTCGAATTTTTGGATGAACATTAATCAGCCATTAGTCTCCAACTCCTCATGAGCATTGTCAAATAAAAGTAGCGTTTGGATGCCATTAGGTTCTATGTGTACTACAGGGGCCATAGGAGAGAGCACACAGTCGGGGTAAATGGTGAGGGGGCTGGACAAGGTAGACACAGGACCAAATGCTCACATGTCTCCCCAAAACAAACAGAGGTAGCCCGAGATACAAGGAAGACATTAATTCCTATACGTGCATGGGTGGTGGAATGAAATGGAACCATGCAAAACACTCATATTGATATGTACAATCGACGATGCATTAGTAACTCAACTCACATTTGGTGTGTGTCAAAAACGATGTAAATGACATGCCAAACAAACAGCCATTGAAAACCATGACAAGTTGATTCGAATGTTTGAACAAACAATAGCATTTGTATGATTTAAAACAAAACAACCTTTGGAATATAGCACCAAGGATTTGATCATAAAATGTATGCATTCTATGAAACCATTGCACCAAGGATTTAAAAATGCATGCATTCTATGAAACCATTGCACCAAGAATTTAATCAAAGACACCAAAACTCATTGCATGGCAAATCTATAAATTGAAATCATATCTATAAACATGCAAAGTAAATAAAGTTTTGGTGTTTTGACCCATGTATAACCATTATTGAGTTAGAGGTGAAATGACCACATAAACTAGAGTAATTATAATAATCCAATGACAATTTTAATGCCATCGACATGACTTGCGACTCAAGGTTTTCACGCTTGCAGTCGTGAAAATGAAAACAAAAGGCAGGTGTGAGAATAGTGGAAGATAACAGTGTCGTTTTGTTTTCAAGAATTACGACAAGTATTTAGGGTTCAAAACGCTTGTGTAGGCAGCTTATAAGGAAAAGATAAAAATGCAAAATGGTTGCCAACAGGTTTCCTTTAGCTCCCAAGGACATATTGGTTGTGTTTTTCAACCTCTCAACAAGTTGTTCATCCTCCAAAATATTGAAAAATGGTCGAAGCCAAATATTGATAACCTTATGTGACTTACCTGAGGATTTCATCTAAGTAGTTGATTCTCTAGTGACCCTCGACTAATGAGGGCTTAGTTTCGAACTCGTTTCCATGAATGTAGGTGTTGTAGGACTAGGCATATTCCTGAACATTTCTATTGTATTCTTAAAGAATTATGTATGCTTTACAGTATCATACTTGGTATTTTCTTGGATATCCTTCTAAATTATTATTTGATGAGGGATCTATGTATCAGCACAAATATTTTCTCCTCCTCTAGTTATGATATCAATATTAGGTCCACCTCTTTCATCCATAGCTCTAGGTTTATAATATATCAGGTTGGATACTCTTTGTCTAGCACGATCTTCCCATTGGAAAATTAGCTCCTGGAAGTCCTTAGTAGCATGGATATTGTTCCTATAATGTGCACACCATGATATTCTTGGAAATGGAAATTATCTTTCCAAGTGTCCTTTCTCATCACAATTGTAGCAACAAATTGGTCTTCTTCGTCCAAATCTTCCACCTCGACATACTCCTCTTCCTCTGTGACCCCTTTTAGGTCCTTGAGGTCCTTCATTGACCCTAAATGCAGATTGATCTAATATTTATGCAAGTGCATCCAGAGTTGCATTGATTGGTGTTGTGGGAAGGTGAACCATACAATTAACAATACATGGTGTTTGGTGCAAGAGTGCACTTTTGTAATATGGGACAATGCCTTGGAGAATTCCCATGACTTCTACAGATCTTGCAATACTTGGCATATATTGAATAGGCCCATGGAATGACATTGTAACATAAACCTACACAACACCTCCAATTGGTCCAACTGGTGTGTTGAGTAAAAGAAATGATTGCTCCTCTCACAATATTTTTTCGAATCTTGTTTGGCTAAGACAAGATAGGTTGGGTTATCACCCTAATTTATATCCTTATTGTAAGATCAATTAACCTTCAATTTATTTGGCTTAAAGACAAATTGTTGTTTCAAAATTATTTATCAAATGCAATGGAAATAAAGAATTCTGATTTTTTTATATAAAAATATAAAAAGGAAGCAAAATCACGTAATCTAATAGAAACAAAAGAGACAAAGAAAGTCGCAAAACTATCAAATATTTTATTCATTCATTTTGTAACAACCAATACACTTCTCATGCTTTCAAAGTATGGACCAGATGAAATTTTACCAACCTAAGGTAACATACACATAGGCCATTGGTGCCTTCAAATCATACCAAGAACGATAATCTAACAACCATAGCTTGCACTTCGTTATGACTCTACACAAGAATCCTATTTAGTACTAAAAACTAATCCAGAAACTGAAATAAGTCTACAAACTGTCAAATAGACAATCAACATGGAAACATATAAGAATTTAATGCCTCTTGGTCCTAAATTTTCATCGCCTTCAACAAACCCTACTATCACAAGAACTATCTTATCTTAGAAATCAAAGATGAATGAAGTAGTAATGAAATCTCAATTGGGAATAATATAAAACTTTATCATAGTAGTGTGTTCTTCCCTCTTTTTACTTTTTCTAGATTGCTCCTTTAAATATCTCCAAGGTAGTTGAATCATTCAACCATTTTTAGTTAACTTATTAACTAATAGATAGTTAGTTAACAGAAGAGTTGTCAAGTAAATTAATAATAAATAATAATAGTAACATGATAAGGGTACTAAATAAAGATAATAAGTGGGGACCCCCTATTTCATTTAAACCAATTAATGAACCATTTCCTCCTTGTAAATTCCATCACATATGCAACACATGTCATCCTGCCACATCATTCATTCTATGTCATAAAAATGCATAAGATGGAAATTTCATACGAGTCCCCTTGTCGCTCCATGAAATAATTATTTAAATTCATGCAACTTTAATCATCATGTAGATTTACGCAAAAATATAGGGTTGTCCAAATCATAAGTTGTCAAAATATAATGTTTTCCACATCATAAGATGTCAAAATATAATCTTGTCCAAATCAGAAGATGTCAAAAATAACATGTTGTCCAAAATAAAGTGCAAAAAAATTCACATATAGATATCAACAAAATTATGAAAAAACATATTTTTTGTGAAAGTTTGCTCCTCTTTTTCCATGACTACTTTCATCCCTTTCATTTTTATCAACTAATGAACCTACCTTAGAAGATTTCTTATCATTTCCATGCACATGTGAAGTGATTGAATGTGAGGATTCATGTGACAACTTTCACACAGTTGCTACTACTTTCTCTTTATCTAGACTATCCTCAAGTTCATTGATCTTGGCCTTGGAATTATGGGCATGTGAGGCTTGGGACATGGGCTACCGATACAAGGAAGAAGCAGTACGCCAGGCATGAAGAGGAGGTTATTGAGGGTGATCAATATTTGGCCAGCCATTCTGACTGTCCAGAAGGAGGATTTACAACATGTTTCCAACCATCATTTTCTTATCTGACCAGAGGAGTGGAAACATGGTTTGGAATAGGAATATTGATGCTTGGATGAGGGATTTTAGTCATAAGTGGAGGTCTATGAGCTTGTTGTCCAACCAAATTGAGGAAACATGTTTGCATCAACTGATCAAATTCTTATGAATCTACATCAAAAAGTATGGAGAATTGGAGCATCCCATTACCCTATTTCCAAGGACCTATTCCTCTACCTCTATTATTTCCTCTCCTACCATGGCTTCCTCTACTGAAAAATCTCATTCTAATACACATTCACAATATCAGAACAAGAGCATCATTAATCCATCATCTAAACATTTGCAAAAAAAAAAATTATACCTGGCTCTATATAACACAATACATATGCAAGAAATCATTATGCATTTCATGTCCAAGAGCTAATAATCACTTAGAATGGGGACTTAGAAGGGTTTTCGACATTCCATGACTGGGATTATAATTAGTGGAAAATGGTAGGTATGATAATGGAAATGTAATATGGATTGTTCATTTACCATAATTAGCTCTACGAAATCATTACACTCCTATGAACATCCTTGTATATAGAACAGAGTAGACATCAAACCAACCGAACACTTCTTCAAACTTAAATAATTGTGTTATGGGACACTTTATACAATTGCAATCAAGAATGGGAATGAAATAGGTATTTGGGATGGTGAAAATGGATTGTAATGGATGAAAAATTTTAAGTATGACAATAATAAAATAGAAATTCTTTCATTAAAATTGACTTCAATCATTATCCACCTTTTGATTCCAAGAAGAAGAATTATAATAACCATACAACCATAGTGTTCGATCCTAAAATTTGATCTCATGTTATTATCCTTTCATCAAAATTCTTACCACGAATTGATTATTTCCATAATTCATTCACATAATAATCTCATCTATTATTCATAAAAAAAAATCCATGTATCATTCATTTCATTATCATGGTATATCACTACTAGTGTTGAATGAAAAATTCCATGTAACACCACCCAGGATATCAACCAGGCATCGAAACAACAACTAAACAAACTCCCATGTATTGAAATCATAAAATCTCAATCAAATGTACGCAGGTTAAACTATATATATGTCATTTCCAGTATTAATATCTGACTAAGAATTTGTTTCACAATAGGTGGGTGACATGCGATGAGCAAACAATAATATACAACATTATAATAATATACATCATCATTTGTTGTGACTGTAATTGAATCTAGGGAAGGCAGACCACTTTCTTTTCCACCAAATATCGTTGCAACAAAAGGGTAAGTCGATTTGAAATCATATAGGCAAAATCTGTTTTAGAATTTTGATTATGGTGAGGGTATCAATAATGACATGCTTCAAACCCTTTAGAATGAGATATATATCATGGATCCCTTCAAACATTCAAATTTTGGTGCGACTCTTTTTGTAATATGCAACAAATTTCTATCATTCGTTAAATGATTTTATATATCATGTACAACCAATGAGTGATAACCAAGTTGACAAGGGTTGTGACTAGAAAAGGAGTCAACCAACAACAAACCCCAAGTATGATGAGGGTTTTAACCTAGTGGATTCACAACTCAAACCCATACTTGGTTAGGTTAGAACATAAAAACCAACGAAACATCTTCCTCAAAACAAAAATAAGGGTTTTCATAACGTCGTATGATGTTTTCATCAAGGAAATAGAATATCCAGGGTGTGCACACGCTACCAGCAGGAGATACAAAATACCCTAAACAATAAACACCAGAATGTTTCTTCAAATAATTCATTGACATTCACAAACCAACACTTCAACATAGTGAATGTGCAATTATCTATTCAAAATCAAAACTATCAACCAGCTCATTCGAGCTTCCATGCAAATGATTTATTAAATGCAAGAGTAGAACACTTCTTTTATTTTCTAGAAAGAAAAAAAAGAAAGCATTGAATGTAAGCACAATGAGTAGTCACAAAGCCAGACATAAATTATTTAGAAAAAAAATCTTTAGATGGTAGGGAAACGAAACCCTGGTACCTATTGTTGGGTGGGTTATATGGTGCCTCTGAGCGGTTGCAACGGGTACCAATAATCAAACTTGCTCCAAACCAAATGATACAAATTCCAAAATCCAATGTGGTGTACCAATGGTGGTGTGCATTAACTCAGTTGGTCACGTCGTGTTGGGGTGACAGACAACATTAAACATCCACTAAACCCAAGAAAAGCCAAGTCAAAACCCTATGATATCGTTAATTTCCAAGTAGTTGTCAGCTCTTCAAAATCATGTTCCACCAACACAACCACTTATATCATATGATTGTTGACCATATCCAATATGCATTTCCCACATGCATTCAAACTTATCACAAGAACTATCAATAAATCAAAACCATGGATGATGATTTTGTAATGTAATAGTATGGAAATAACCTTGGGTCAGGCATATTATATGTGTTGTAAATTATATCCCATATGCGTTAAGACTTGCAAGTTTTACCATATGTAAACCTTCGAATCACCACCTTTTATCAACAACCGAGGTCATTATCACATGGAACATATTATTTTAGATTGTATAATGTGCATGGGTCATATACATGACTAATGAAATATGTAAGTGATGCACTAAGCATATATGTATACAACTCTTTTTATATAACAAGCTATATAAAAAAAACAAATCCATCAAGTGCATTAATAAGTAGTAAACTAGTGAATCATGCCAAAACATTTACCAATATGCACCCATTTTTACCATTTGAAGCCTTGAACTATCAATAGCAACTAGCAACCATATTTAATATTTTGACGATGATTTTATCCAATATTGATGTTTTTTAAGTTTTGGAAATTTATGCCCCACGAGGAATTTTTATTTAATATTCATTTGAAACCACCACTTTGAAACCTGTCACCATTCATTTGCTAAGAAAAAAAACCATCTCATACCAAATAATAAATATATGGACCATTAGTAAGCATCCAATACATCCATCACTGAATATAGGACTAGGCGAATTCTTATTTAAGGGACTTCATTTTAGTTACCTTCATAGTGAAATTATAGGGGTTCCCACTTATAGCATTATTTAGTATATGTGTGTGTATGTGTGTGTGTGTGTGTGTGTGTTCTTTTTTGAAAAATTATGTGTGCCTTGCAGTTCTTTGTAGGATGGTAACTTCGTGACAATTTTAAGAGTTAACAATGGCGACTCCACAGGGAAGTAAATATAGTATTGGCTTGAACTCTTATTTTGGTTTCGCAGATCAAGAAAAAATTTCATTAGTTACTCAAAAAATTTCCTTTTCTCTTCTATGGTCTTTAAAAATAGGGATGGCGGAAGGTATAAAGGGAATAGATAAGAGAGGGAATTTCTTCAACACTCAATTTAATCAAAGTGGTCATAGAGGCAGTGTGATACAAGGCTGCGGACCACAAGTGACTATCTTTCTTTCTATTCTGACTACTTATCAGTACTCAAGTATACTCCTGCAGGCAAGGAAAAACTATGGTTGTACAGACTTATTTAAATCATACTGAAACAAAGTCCACAAGATTGAGGGTAAAGCAACAAACAAATAAGACTGTGGTGAAGTAAAAATAAAGTTGTAATCATAACTCAAACAAGATTGAAATTAAAGCGACAGAAATGAAAAAATAAAGAGCAGAAAAACAAGCAATTGTACAACCTAAACTGATATTTACATGAAATATTGATTCAAAAAATTTAACAGTTAGCTAAGCTCAACATAATGTTTCAAATGTGAGCCATTAGTCATAAAAGAGAATAACCGCTCTTCAAAGTCCTTTAACATGTAATTATTATTTCCAAATATTAGTGTGATCTTGTAAGGACATAGCCATAGATTTTGGAATTTGGAGTGCTTTCCTTTATCATCATGTGTGGAGTCTCAAAGAAAGACCTTGTCATTTACCTTAAACTTGAAAGATTTAGTGCGCTTATCAAAGTATTTCTTGACTATCTCCTGCCTTTTTTTAATATTTTCCAATGAATGATTCCTTTTTTCTTCTAAGGAAAGAAGAGAATTCATCCTCTAGGAAATATCAGTAGAATTCAACTCCTCAGCTTGATGTTGGCCCTTGGTTATGGAAGTAAGCGAAGATTACAGAAGAAGAGACGAAATGTGAACTACGTGGAAGACACAGTGATTGATACTGGGTCGAAGTGAGCAAAAGAGCAGAAAAGATCGAGTGAAGTAAGAGAAAGAAAGTCATTGGACGAGGATATAGAGGAAGACAGATCGGAAAGGAAGACAAATCATGGACAACTCAACAAGCGAAAAAACCCACTGGTAGATACTTTGGAGAACCTCGCAGGAACGAAGGAAAGCCAAGATGGTGAATCTCTGAAAATGCGGATCAAGTTGACCTAGGGTTTTAGACACCTAGGGTTTTGGTATCTAGGGTTTTATACACCTAGGCTTCGGCCTAAGGCTATCGATGAGCTATTGTAATGTATAAATAAAGCTCAAGAGGACCTGATATGGGTTGGATTATGTGATGATGAGTGGTTGTTGTTATTTTGAGAGAGAAGTATTGTGTGGAGAGGGAAGGTTGTGTTGTAAGATCTTCAGCTGGGTGCAAAGATCAACCCTGTAGATGGGTGTGCAGGGAAGGGAGATGGAGTAAAGAGAGAAGGAGAGAGATCTGCAAGCTAAGAGTGTAGATAGAACTGTAAGATTTCACCTAATATATTATAAAGCATAGTTTTTTGGATGTAGCCCTAGGGAGAGGGTGAACCACGTATATCCCGTTGTTGTGTTTGATTGATGTTGTTTTCTTTACTCTACTCCCCTGGCGATGCATTAGTATGTTATATTTGATATATAACTTTGCGAAGTAGGTTTATGTTTGGGAAGAATAGTCTAATCTCCTCATGTGATTGCCTTGATTCCACTTGCATTTCCTCTAGTTGTAGACACCTATGTCTTACAACCCCCTATTTCTACTTTGGGTGAGACTGCATCTGCTTCGTAGGTGTTTTTGAAAGGGCCAGTACTTAGGGCTTGTTGGCACGCTATTAGAACTGAACCCTGGGTCTGCCCTTGTTCCAACATATGGTTCCTTTGTCGGGACCAGGATCTTCTTGAGGGAATGTCAAGGTGGTTTCCATTGAAGACAGAGATTCATAAGTGGATAGAAGAACAGGAAAAGGAATTTGCAGAAGCTCAGAATAAGAACCCTAATATTAGCACAGAAGACCGGTTAGGAAGGTATATATTTACCAAAATACACGAGATTTTATTTGGAGGAATTCATAAGGAGCTATACGAGTGGCTAGCCAGATTAGTAGACACCCAGTTTGAGATCAGATCTAGACCACCTGTGGTTTGGACATCGGTGTTGATCAAGAAGATCAAAAGAGTTGATAACGTCGTATCAAGAGCAGTCGATCACTGGCTTGATAGTACCATTGGAGGGTATATCATAGAGTTTTCTATTG
>JASDQU010013402.1:67872-79744 GCA_032191745.1 Picea mariana | reverse complement strand
CATAGATACATGCTCTATTGCAAGAGTATGTATCTATGTCATAGTTTGTTCACCCCAATAGTCTCCTATAGATGTCATCTTAGGATGTTCTTCAATTCTGATATTCACTTTCAGCAACTTCAGAGGCTAATTATATGAGTTGTTGGTATCACCTGATAGGGTGTCCTTAACTTTTCTTGTTCTTGTGTATTCTTTAAAAGTTAAATGTCTAAGTTCTTCCAAGTCCTCAGGGTTTTCATGGTCCTTTTCAAATTTACTACAATCCATATGTATTCTCATAGGAGATATATAAAAATTATACTCAAAAAAAAATTCATGATCAGGAGAGACTGTAAGTGGATGTTTAGGATTAGCTTCATTACTAAACAACATTTTCTTGATTTGTTGCAACATAGTTGTGATTTTATAAGTCTTACTAGAAAACAAAAATTCATAGAAGAATTGGCCCTATAGTATCTTCCAACATGATGTTTGTCTTCATGTCCCCTTGTGCATGTACCGGGATTTTGGAATTGTGCCCATAGAATGGAAGAAGTGATGTGGCCATAGATAATAGGGAAGTTGTGCAACTTTCCATAAATTTAAACAATGTTCAATGTGCTCAGTTGGGTCAAATAGGTTGTCATATATCTCCAAGGATAGCAACTGACTCTTCTTCTTCCAAAATTTATCTAACTAGTCCACTTGTGTTAGCAAAAGAAAATGATGTTGTATAGAAAGATTGACTTCATCCCAAGAAGACAAAGTTCCTTCATGAGTATCCCACCACCTGGATGGAGAGGAATTCAAAGCTAGGTCAAGTGCCAAGATTCATTGTTCTGCCACAACCTTATCCTCCATATCAATGAGAAAAATGTGCAGATCTGAGGTACCATCATAAGTTGGATACTCATTGATCTTCAATCCAATCCATCTTACTGATCTAACATTTA
Organism: Picea mariana; assembly: GCA_032191745.1. NCBI lineage: Eukaryota > Viridiplantae > Streptophyta > Pinopsida > Pinales > Pinaceae > Picea > Picea mariana. The sequence goes on along the minus strand of JASDQU010013402.1, from coordinate 78,812 downwards.
TGCAACACCCTGAAAAATTCTCATACAGACCTTGTTGTCAATCATTGAATGGTTCTTCTGAATATTCATCTGTTGACTAGACACTCCACCAACTAATTGATCCATCAACAGTGGGATTGATGTAATCAACTCGTTTTTTTCCAGGAAGAGCATACAACTGATCAATGGCGTATGCCTCCATATTCTCATTTGTTGTTTCAGTGTACCTTGGACCTTGATAAGGATCAATCATTTGAGTGACCTTCGTGCCATCAAAATCGAAAGTCATAGTTTTGTTCTTAATATCAATGACAACATAGTTTTCATAGTCCCAATAAATGCCTATCAGAGTTGGATATGGGTTCTTCTCTCCCATTATTTCAATGACTTCAAAATTGACCACTGTTTTGACTTCAACCAAATATACTTCAATGTTTTTCATTCTTCCCACAGGATAAACGCAGTACTGGTTCACCATCTACAACTGAATAGGGGAATAGACTAGTTTTGGATTTCCCATTGCTTCCTAGGTCTCCTTTGGCAAGATGTTGATGTTAGATCCCAAATATAACATAACATCCCTAATATCAAAGTCATCAATGTGATCATTCCACTTGAACTCTCTTCCAGTCCTCTTTTTCCTTCACTCAAATCTACTTGCATTATTTTTCGGAAGGTTATAAAAAAAAATCCTTGGGGTTTCCTTTAGCTCCCAAGGACATATTTGTTGTTTTTTGCAACCTCTCAACAAGTTGTTCATCCTCCAAAATATTGAAAAATGGTTGAATCCAAATATTGAAAACATTATGTGACTTACCTGAGGATTTCATCTAATTAGTTGATTCTCTAGTGACCCTCGACTAATGAGGGCTTAGTTTCGAACTCGTTTCCATGAATGTAGGTGTTGTAGGACTAGGAATATTCCTGAACATTTATACTGCATTCTTAAAGAATTATTTATACTTTACAATATCATACTTGGTATTTTCTTGGATATCCTTCTAAATTTTTATTTGATGAGGGCTCTATGTATCAGCACAAATATTTTCTCCTCCTCTAGTTATGATATCAATATTAGGTCCACCTCTTTCATCCATAGCTCTAGGTTTATAATATATCAGGTTGGATCCTCTTTGTCTAGCACGATCTTCCCATTTGGAAATCAGCTCCGGGAAGTCCTTGATAGCATGGATATTGTTCCTATAATGTTCACACCATGATATTCTTGGAAGTGGAAATTATATTTCCAAGTGTCCTTTCTCATCACAATTGTAGCAACAAATTGGTCTTCTTCGTCCAAATCTTCCACCTCGAAATACTCCTCTTCCTATGTGACCCCTTTCAGGTCCTTGAGGTCTTTCATTGACTCTAAATGCAGATTGATCTAATATTTATGAAAGTGCATCTAGATTTGTGCATTGATTGGTGTTGTGGGAAGGTGAACCATACAATTCACAATACATGGTGTTTGGTGTAGGAGTGCACTTCTGTAATATGGGACAATGCCTTGGAGAATTCCCATGACTTCTACAGATCTTGCAATACTTGGCACTCTAAACTCCATGATTATTCAAAAAGGCATGATATTGAATAGGCCCATGGAATGACGTTGTAGCAGAAACCTACACAACTCCTCCAATTGGTCCAACTAGTGTGTTGAGTAAAAGAAATGATCACTCCTCTCACAATATTTTTTCGAATCTTGTTTGGCTAAGATAAGATAGGTTGGAATGTCACCCTAATTTATATCCTTATTGTAAGATCAATTAACCTTCAAGTTATTTGGATTAAAGACAAATTGTTGTTTCAAAATTATTTATCAAATGCAATGGAAATAAAGAATTCTGATTTATTTATATAAAAATATAAAAAGGAAGCAAAATCACGTAATCTGATAGAAATAAAAGAGACAAAGAAAGTCGCAAAACTATCAAATATTTTATTCATTCATTTTGTAACAACCAATACACTTCTCATACTTTCAAAGTATGGACCAAATGAAATTTTACCAACCTAAGGTAACATACACATAGGCCATTGGTGCCTTCAAATCATACCAAGAATGATAATCCAACAACCATAGCTTGCACTTCATTATGACTCTGCATAAGAATCCTATTTAGTACTAAAAACTAATCTAGAAACCAAAATAAGTCTACAAACTGTCAAATAGACAATCAACATGGAAGCATATCAGAATTCAATGCCTCTTGGTCCTAAATTTTCATCACCTTCAACAGACCCTACTATCACAAGAACTATCTTATCTTAGAAATCAAAGATGAATGAAGTAGTAATGAAATCTGAATTGGGAATAATATAAAACCTTATCAGAGTAGTGTTTTCTTCCCTCTTTTTACTTTGTCTAGCTTGCTCCTTTAAATATCTCCAAGGTAGTTGAATCATTCAACCATTTTTAGTTAACTTATTAACTAACATATAGTTAGTTAACAGGAGAGTTGTCAAGTAAATTAATAATAAATAATAATAGTAACATGATAAGGGTACTAAATAAAGATAATAAGTAGGGACCCCTTATTTCATTTAAACCAATTAATGAACCATTTCCACATTGTAAATTCCATCTCATATGCAACACATGTCATCCTGCCACATCATTCATTCTATGTCATAAAAATGCATAAGATGGAAATTTCATACGAGTCCCCTTGTTGCTCCATGAAACAATTATTTAAATTCATGCAACTTTAATCATCATGTAGATTTATGCAAAAATATAGGGTTGTCCAAATCATAAGTTGTCAAAATATAATGTTTTCCACATCATAAGATGTCAAAATATAATCTTGTCCAAATCATAAGATGTCAAAAATAACATGTTGTCCAAAATAAAGTGCAAACAAATTCACATATAGATATCAACAAAATTATGAAAAACCGTATTTTTTGTGAAAGGTTGCTCCTCTTTTTCCATGACTACTTTCATCCCTTTCATTTTTATCAACTAATGAACTTACCTTAGCAGATTTCTTATCATTTCCATGCACATGTGAAGTGATTGAATGTGAGGATTCATGTGACAACTTTGACACAATTGCTGCTACTTTTTCTTTATCTAGACTATCCTCAAGTTCATTGATCTTGGCCTTGGCATGATGGGCATGTGAGGTTTGAGATATGGGTTTTCGATACAAGGAATAAGTAGTACGCCAGGCATGAATAGGAGGTTATTGAGGGTGATCAATATTTGGCCAGCCATTCTAACTGTCCAGAAGGAGGATTTATAACATTTTTCTAGCCATCATTTTCTTATCTGACCAGAGGAGTGGAAATATGGTTTGGAATAGGAATATTGATGCTTGGATGAGGAATTTTAGGCATAAGTGCAGGTCTATAGGCTTGTTGGCCAACCAAATTGAGGAAACATGTTTGCATCAACTGATTAAATTCTTCTAAATCTACATCAAAAAGCATGGAGAATTGGAGCATCCCATTACCCTATTGTCAAGGACCTAGTCCTCTGCCTCTATTATTTCCTCTCCTACCATGGCTTCCTCTACTGAAAAATCTCATTCTAATACACATTCACATGATCAGAACGAGAGCATCATTAATCCATCATCTAAACATTTGCAAAAAAATAATTTATACCTGGCTCTATAAAACACAATACATATGCAAGAAATCACTATGCATTTCATGTCCAAGAGCTAATAATCACTTAGAATGGGGACTTAGAAGGGTTCTCAGCATTCCATGAATGGGATTATAATTAGTGGAAAATGGTAAGTATGATAATGGAAATGTAATATGGATTGTTCATTTACCATAATTAGCTCTATGAAATCATTACACTCCTATGAACATCCTTGGATATAGAACAGAGCAGACATCAAACCAACGGAACACTTCTTCAAACTCAAATAATTATGTTATGGGACACTTTATACAATTGCAATCAAGGATGGGAATGAAATAGGTATTTGGGATGGTGAAAATGGATTGTAATGGATGAAAAATTTTAAGTATGACAAGAATAAAATGGACATTCTTTCATTAAAATTGACTTCAATCATTATCCACCTTTTGATTCCAACAAGAAGAATTATAATAACCATACAACCATAGTGTTCGATCCTAAAAGTTGATCTCATTTTATTATCCTTTCATCAAAATTCTTACCACGATTTGATTATTTCCATAATTCATTCACATAATGATCTCATCTATTATTCATAAAAAAAAATCCATGTATCATTCATTTCATTATCACGGTATATCACTACCAGTGTTGAATGAAAAATTCCATGTAACACCGCCCAAGATATCAACCAGGCATCGAAACAACAACCAAACAAGCTCCCATGTATTGAAATCATAAAATCGCAATCAAATGTACGTAGGTTAAACTACGTATATGTCATTTCTAGTACTAATATCCGACTAAGAATTTGTTTCACAATAGGTGGGTGACATGCAACGAGAAAACAATAATATACAACATTATAATAATATACATCATCATTTGTTGTGACTGTAATTGAATCCAGGGAAGGAAAACCACTTTCTTTTCCACCAAATATCGTTGCAACAAAAGGGTAATTCAATTTGAAATCATATAGGAAAAATCTATTTTAGAATTTCGATTAGGGAAAGGGTATCAATAATGAAATGCTTCAAACCCTTTAGAATGAGATATATATCATGGATCCCTTCAAACATTTAAATTCCGGTGCGACCCTTTTTGTAATATGCAACAAATTTCTATCATTCGTTAAATGATTTTATATATCATGCACAACCAATGAGTGATAACCAAGTTGACAAGGGTTGTGACTGGAAAAGGAGTCAACCAACAACAAACCCCAAGTATGATGAGGGTTTTAACCTAGTGGATTCATGACTCAAACTCATACTTGGTTAGGTTAGAACATAAAAACCAACAAAATATCTTCCTCAAAACACAAATAAGGGTTTGCATAACGTCGTATGATGTTGTCATTAGGGAAAAATAATATGCAGGGTGTGCACGCGCTACCAGCAGGAGATACAAAATACCCTAAACAATAAACACCAGAACATTTCTTCAAATAATTCATTGACAGCCACAAACCAACAAATCGACATAGTGAATGTGCAATCAGCTATTCAAAATCAAAACTATCAACTAGCTCATTCGATATTCCATGCAAATGATTCATTAAATGCAAGAGTAGAACACTTCTTTTATTTTCTAGAAAGAAAAACAATAAAGCATTGAATGTAAGCACAACGAGTAGTCACAGAGCCAGACATAAATTATTTAGAAAAAAAATCTTTAGATGGTAGGGAAATGAAACCCTGGTACCTATTGTTGGGTGGGTTATATGGTGCCTCTGAGCGGTTGCAATGGTTACCAATAATCAAACTTGCTCCAAACCAAATGATACAAATTCCAAAATTCAACATGGTATACCAACAGTGGTGTGCATTAACTCAATTGGTCACGTCGTGTTGGGGTGACAGACAACATTAAACATCCACTAAACCCAAGACAAGCCAAGTCAAAACCCTATGATATCATTAATCTCCAAGTAGTTGTAAGCTCTTGAAAATCATGTTCCACCAACACAACCACTTATATCATATGATTGTTGACCATATCCAATATGCATCCTATATCCAATATGCATTTCCCACATGCATTCAAACTTATCACAAGCACTATCAATAAATCAAAACCATCAACGATGAGTTTGTAATGTAATAGTATGGAAGGAATGTTGGGTCGGGCATATTATATGTGTTGTAAATTATATCCCATATGCGTTAAGACTTGCAAGTTTTACCATGTGTAAACCTTCAAATCACCACCTTTTATCAACAACCGAGGTCATTATCACATGGAACATATTATTGCAGATTGTATAATGTGCATGGGTCATATACATAACTAATGAAATATGTAAGTGATGCACTAAGCATATATGTATACAACTCTTTTTATATAACAAGCTATATAAAAAAAACAAATCCATCAAGTGCATTAATAAGTAGTAAGCCAGTGAATCATGCCAAAACATTTTCCAATATGCACCCACTTTAACCATTTGAAGCCTTGAAATATCAATAGAAACTAGCAACCATATTTAAATATTTTGACGATGATTTTATCCAATATTGATGTTTTTTAAGTTTTGGAAATTTATGCCCCACGAGGAATTTTTATTTAATATTCATTTGAAGCCACCACTTTGAAACCCCCACTGTCACCATTCATTTGCTAAGAAAAAAAACCATCTCATATAAAATAATAAATATATGGACCATTAGTAAGCATCCAATACATCCATCAGTGAATATAGAACTAAGCGAATTCTTATTTGAGGGAATTCATTTTAGTTACCTTCATAGTGACATTATAGGGGTTCCCACTTATAGCATTATTTAGTATGTGTGTGTGTGTGTGTGTGTGTGTGTGTGTGTGTGTGTGTGTGTGTTCTTTTTTTCAAAATTATGTGTGCCTTGTAGTTCTTTGCAGGATGGTAACTTCGTGATGATTTTAAGAGTCAACAATGGCAACTCCACAGGGAAGTAAATATAGTATTGGCTTGAACTCATCTTTTGGTTTCACAGATCAAGAAAATTTTTCATTAGTTACTCAAAAAATTTCCTTTTCTATTCTATGGTCTTTAAAAATAGGGATGGCGGAAGGTATAAAGGGAATAGATAAGAGAGGGAATTTCTTCAACACTCAATTTAATCAAAGTGGTCATAGAGGCAACGTGATACAAGGTTGTGGACCACAAGTGATTGTCTTTCTTTCTATTCTGCCTACTTATCAATACTCAAGCATACTCTTGCAGGCAAGGAAAAACTATGGTTGTACAGACTTATCTAAATCAGACTGAAACAAAGTCCACAAGATTGAGGGTAAAGAAACAAACAAATAAGACCGTGGTGAAGTAAAAATAAAGTTGTAATCATAACTCAAACAAGACTGAAATTAAAGCGACAGAAATGAAAAAATAAAGAGTAGAAAAACAAGCAATTGTACAACCTAAACTGGTATTTACATGAAACATTGATTCAGAAATTTTAATAGTTAGCTAGGCTCAACATAATGTTTCAAATGTGAGGCATTACTCATAAAAGAGAATAACCGCTCTTCAAAGTCCTTTAACATGTAATTATTATTTCCAAATATTAGAGTGATCTTGTAAGGACATATCCATAGCTTTTGGAATTTGGAGTGCTTTCCTTTATCATCGTGTGTGGAGTCCCAAAGAAACATCTTGTCATTTACCTTAAACTTGAAAGATTTAGTGCGCTTATCAAAGTATTTTCATACTGTCTGATACCTTTTCTTAATATTTTCCAATGAATGATTCCTTTTTTCTTCTAAGGAAAACAGAGCATTCATCCTCTAGAAAATATCAGTAGAATTCAACTCCTCGACTTGATGTTGGCCCTTGGTTATGGAAGTAAGTGAATATTACAGAAGAAAAGATGAAATGTGAACTGCGTGGAAGACACAGTGACTGATACTGGGTCAAAGTGATCAAAAGAGCAGAAAAGACTGAGTGAAGTAAGAGAAAGAAAGTCGTTGGACGAGGAGATAGAGGAAGACAGATCAGCAAGGAAGATGAATCGTGGACAACTCAACAAGCGAAAAAACCCACTGGTAGATACTTTGGAGAACCTCGCAAGAAGGAAGGAAAGACAAGATGGCGAAGCCTTGAAAACGTGGGTCAATTTGACCTAGGGTTTTAGGCACCTAGGGTTTTGGTATCTAGGGTTTTAGACACCTAGGCTTCGGCCTAAGGTTGTCGGTGAGCTATTGTAATGTATAAATAAAGTTCAAGAGGACATGATATGGGTTGGATTATGTGATGATGAGTGATTTTTTTTATTTCTGAGAGAGAAGTATTGTGTGGAGAGGGAAGGTTGTGTTGTAAGATCTTCAGCTGGGTGTGAAAATCAACCCTGTAGCTAGGTGTGCAGGGAAGGGATATGGAGTAAAGAGAGAAGGAGAGATATCTGCAAGCTAAGAGTGCAGATAGAACTGTAAGCTTTCACCTAATATATTATAAAGCACAGTTTTGTGGATGTAGCCCTAGGGAGAGGGTGAACCACATATATCCCATTGTTGTGTGTGATTGATGTTGTTTTCTTTACTCTGCTCCCCCGATGATGCATTAGTATGTTATATTTGATATATAACTATGTGAAGTAGGTTTATGTTTTGGAAGAATAGTCTGATCTCCTCGTTTGATTGCCTTGATTCCACTTGCATTTCCTCTGGTTGTAGACACCTGTGTCCTGCAACCCCGTATTGCTACTTCAGGTGAGACTGCATATGCTTCATAGGTGTTGCCGAAAGGGACAGTACTTAGGGCTTGTTGGAACGCTATTAGAACTGAACCCTAGGTCTTCCCTTGTGCCAACATATGGTTCCTTTGTCGGGACTAGGATCTTCTTGAGGGAATGTCAAGGTGGTTTCCATCGAAGACAGAGATTCAGAAGTGGATAGAAGAACAGGAAAAGGACTTCACAGAAGCTCAGAATAAGAACCCTAATATTAGAACAGAAGACTGGTTAGGAAGGTATATCTTTACCAAAATACACGAGATTCTCTTTGGAGGAATTCATAAGTAGCTATATGAGTGGCTAGCTAGATTAGCAGACACCTAGTTTGAGATCAGATCTAGACCACTTGTGGTTTGGACGTCGGTGTTGATCAAGAAGGTCAAAAGAGTTGATAACGTCGTGTCAAGAGCAGTAGATCACTGGTTTGATAGTACCATTGGAGGGTATATCACAGAGTTTTCTATTGATAGGGTAGAATCATATAATCAAGCAGAGAGATATTTCTTTAAAGGACCTAGAGGAAAATTCTTACACTTCTTGAAGTTGAAAATCAATATTCTATTGCATGAGAAGAAAATATTGAAGATACAGTAGTGGGTCAGACTGAAAAGGATAATGCTCAAGAATTCATACAGCGACAGTGACACAAAGATCGGACACACATGCAGTGGGAGGGCCTTCATAGAATTTACTCTGGTGAACTTGTTCGAGTAGAGTCATGAACCAGAACAAGAAGAAGGGTTCTACAGTGGAGAAGAAGAAGATTTGTTGAATGAGGAACATTCAGAGTCTGCTAAGGCAGAAGAAGAGAATATTGAAGAACCTCACCGAGAAGAGTCAGAAACTTCAAGGACTGCACAGAATGTTGAAGTAAGTGTTATTACACCCCCTATTGTTTCAACAACATTAATTAACCAGAGTAACATGAGTTATCATAGCACTTAGAGCACTGGTAAAAGTGGTTCAACACACACTCAGTCAGGAAACCTAGGAAGATCTATGGAAGATGAGATGAGGTTACCCACCTTTAGAGGGGATGGATCTGAAGATTCTGATCAACATTGGTTTCTATGTGAAGTTGTATAGAGTATTAATAATGTCACAGACGAAGATGTTAAACAAGATCAGTTTAGTACTACCTTGAGAGACAACGCACTAAGCTGGTACATGAAACTTGTCCAAGGAATTGCATAGCCTAAACTGTTGAATGAGATCAAGAATGAGTTGGTTGCAGAATTCAAGAAACCCAAGTCGGAGTCACAATGCATTACAGAGTTAAAAGAAATCAATCATAGAATATTTGAACATGTTTGGGAGTTTGATCAGAGGTTTAAAACCTTAACGGGTCGACTGACTTTTCAAATCCCAAACGAGCAGAACAAGGAATGGTTCATTTCTACCCTTTTACCACACATCAGAGTCTCTCTGATGCAACATAATATTTCTTCACAGGATGAGGCACTGGAGATTTCCATGAATCTAGAATCAGCCCCTATGGGAGAATCTAGCTTAGGTATGAGCCAAATCTTGAGTCAGTTAACTAGCTTGTCTTTACAGGTCGAAGATATGAATAAAGATAAGGGAAAATATAAAAAAGAAGATATCTGGTGCATTAGATGCAAATCATAAGGCCATGACAAGGATCATTGTCCCCTATTTCACGAGTACTTGGCATCTGGAGCTCTGATCCTTTTAAATCAAGTTACCCTACCTTAGTGTGAGGTATGTAGAAAAAGACATCGCCCCGACAAATGCTATTACATGAAAAAATATGTTCAGACACCCACAAATCTATATTTCACGTTCTATAAGTCAATAGGGAATGATGATAGGGATTGTAGGGCCTATGACCTCATGCATGAAAGGTCAAGGGATATATACAAAATTCAAGGTGAAGTACAGGAAGAAGGGAACACTATGCAGTATAATTCCCCTGGAAGAGGAAACTTCAACCCTCATGGTGGATTCATAGGAAGAGGACAAGGAGGAGGTATGGGTAGAGGTAGAGGTCAGATCATTTGTTATAACTATGCATAGCCAGGTCATTTGGAAAGGGACTGCCAGAACCCTTGTACCACTTGTAGTTACTGTAATTCATTTGAATGTGTCATAGAAGATTGTCCTGTGTTGTTAACCAAACTTCAGGAAATACAAGGAGGAAACCAAAAAGTACAACTAATCACAGTAGAACCTCATGGAGAAGATCCCAGAGTCACTATTATCACTAGAGGAGGCACTGCAACTAGAGACTATAGGGTGACTCCAAGGAAGACTATAGAACAATCAAGAGTCAAAAAAGGTGCGGAGAAAACACAAGAGTTTGATCCAAAGAAAGAGAAGTAGACATTTGAAGAGGCAAGAAAAGAGTTTAGAAGAGATCAAACTTCTTCATCAAAGGCACAACCAGAAGTAAGAGAATGTGGAATGCTCCTGGCCTTTGATCAGTCCACTTCGCCTAGAGAAGGAAAAGAGGTAAGCATACTCATGGAATTTTTATGCACTTGTATTAATTTGATAAAGGATGAGAGCACTGTGCAAGAGCTCCAAAACTTTATCAGACAGTATGAGCTAGGAAAGGTAGATCCTCTACTGAATAAAGAAGTACATCAACTATCCAAAAAGATAAGGACAAAAAAGGAACTACATCTTAA
>JASDQU010013402.1:52425-63254 GCA_032191745.1 Picea mariana | reverse complement strand
AAAAGATGAAATGTGAATTGGGCTGAAGACATAGTGATTGATACTGGGTCGAAGTGAGAAAAAGAGCAGAAAATACGGAGTGAAGTAAGAGAAAGCAAGTCATTGGATGAGGAGATCGAGGAAGATAGATCATCAATGAAGACGGATCGTGGACAAATCAGTAAGCGAAAAAATCCACCAGTAGATACTTTGGAGAACCTCGTGGGAAGGAAGGAAAGGCAGGTTGGCGAAGCCCTGAAAATGAGGGTCAAGTTGACCTAGGGTTTTGGTATCTAGGGTTTTAGACACCTAGGCTTTGGCCTAAGGCTGTCGGTGAGCTATTGTAATGTATAAATAAAGGTCAAGAGGACCTGATATGGGTTGGATTATGTGATGATGAGTGATTGTTGTTATTTATGAGAGAGAAGTATTGTGTGGATAGGGAAGGTTTTGTTGTAAGATCTTTAGCTGGGTGCGAAGATCAACCTTACAACTGGGTGCATAGGGAAGGGAGATAGAGTAAATAGAGAAGGAGAGAGATCTGCAATATAAGAGCATAGATAAAACTATAAGATTTCACCTAATATATTATAAAGCACAGTTCTGTGGACGTAGCCCTAGGGAGAGGGTGAACCACGTATATCTCGTTGTTGTGTGTGATTGATGTTGTGTTCTTTACTCTACTCCCCTGATGATGCAATAGTATGTTAGATTTGATATATAACTGTGCGAAGTAGGTTTATGTTTTGGAAGAATAGTCTGGTACCCTCATGTGATTGCCTTGATTCCACTTGCACTTCCTCTAGTTGTAAACACCTATGTCCTACAACCCCCTATTGGTACTTCAGGTGAGATTGCATCTGCTTCGCAGGTGTTGCCGAAAGGGCCAGTAGTTAGGGCTTGTTGGTGCACTATTATAACTAAACCCTCGGTCTGCCCTTGTTCCAATGCCTGCTTAGTTAAACAAAGATATGTGATCTCAAGTTCAACAGACATAATAGCTTCTTGTCCATATAAAAGTTGAAAAGGATTGTGACCAATGTTATTTTTGGTGGTTGTGTGATCATCCCATACTGCATATGTGAGGATATTATACCATTGGCGATCCTTGTCGTTAATAACCCTTTTCCGAATCATAATCAGGTTTTTATTAGTGGACTTGACTTGCCCATTTCCCTGAGGGTAATAGGTGGATGAGGTAAAGTGCTTGACCTTGAATTTGTTCAGAAACTGAGTAAACTTGGTCAAAATGAATGTTGATCCATTGTTCAATATTATTTTGAGTGGGAGACCAAAGAGAGAAAATATATTAGATTTTAAGAAGTTAAGAACCTGCTCACCCTGTTCATTCTTAAGAGGGATAACTTCTGTCCACTTAGTAAAGTAGTTCATTGTTGTCAGGATAAAAATATGTCCTGTAGAAGATGGAGGGTTAATAGGGCTGATAAAGTCTAATCCCCATTTAGAAAATGGGAAATCAAGTAAAACTATTTGTAAAGGCATACCAGAAAACTGTTCCCTGCTAGAAAAATTTTGACATTTATCACAAGCCTGAACAAACTTGAAAGAATATTCAAACATCAAGGGCCAAAAATAACCAGCTTTGGTAATCTTGAAAGTTGTATCTTTTGCTGTGAAATGGCCACCAATATGGAGGTTAGAATATGTTGATCCATGAAACTCATTCAAAAACTTTTGTCATGATTTATCATCAATACATATTAACAACAATCCATCATATATAAGATCTACAAAAAAGAAGGTTTCCCAAGATGAGGAACTTTAGGGCTATCAAGTGTAGCCTTCTACACTGATGTGAATCTAATGATCTAGAAAATTTTGATGTAAGAGATAATAAATGATATCTTTGTACCAAGGATGGTCAGCAAGATCTATATCAATATTTTCTAAGTAAAACAATGTTGAAAAAGCATTCTCATGTTCCTCAAGAGAATCACTTGGTTCAGGATGTTGAGCCAAGTGAAGAGTTAGATCACATCCCTTAATTGTCTTGGTTGTAGAAATCGTTAAATCATGTTATTGAATTTATGTAAGCCAATGTGCAAGTTTTCTTGACAGATGAGTCTATGTAAGAAGAAATGTGACTACAGGCAAAGGGACTCTTATCTGTGTTTTCCTGCCTAAAATAAAATGCCTGAATTTTCCTATATCTTTTACCAAGGTGAAAGTGTGTTTTCCAATCAAGGTATATTTCACCTAATCATCTGACAAACTTTGACTCATATAGGCTATAGGATTTTCTTGATTTTGGTCATCTGCTTGCATAATAATGGCAGAGATTGCCTCTTATGTGGCATTGGTATAGATGATGAAGTCCTTATTAAAATTTGGCTTGGCTAAGACTGTTGCAGAGATGATTACCTTCTCGATTCCTATAAAATCCTTTTCTACCTCATCAGCCTAAGAGAAGGTTCTATCCTGCTTCAACAAAATATGAATGGGTTTAACCATCATGAAAAAGTCGGGAACAAACCTCCTAACAAAATTGATAGTTCCCATGAAAGCTTGAACTCATTGTTTAGAGGTAGTTGCAGGTAGGTTGATAATCACAACAACTATCTCAGGGTCAATACTAATATCACTATCATAAACAATATGACCAAGGATTTTTCCTTGAGTGCCTCTGAAAAATGGACTTAGAAGGATTCAATGGCATCCTGAATTTTTTGCAACGCAGAAAGACTTTCGTAATATGACCAAAATGATCTGATCGGTTCTTAGAGTAAAAATTTAAGTCATTAAGATAAACTTGAATTATCTTATCGATCAAATCATCAAAATCTATTTGCATAGCTCTCTGGAATGTGGCACCCGCGTTAGACAAGACAAAAGGCATGTGTTCGTAGTAAAATGTGTCCAATCTGGTGGTAAATGTGGTTTTGTATTTTTCATCCCTCTTGAATCTAATTTGGTTGTATCTAGAAAAACCATCAAGTAGGGACATTATTTGAGACTCAGCCATTGTTAAGAACCAAATATCAAAATAGCATAAAAAGAACCTCAGAATAAGTACTCAACACCTTGAAAAAGATAGAATTTCAGGTATTAATCCTCTTCGAGGGGGAAACCTCCTTAAACACAACATAAATTTCCAAATACAAGATGATTCCAAATGAAAAGGTCTCCTTGGTATATATAGGAGACTAGGAGGTACAATTACAACTAATGGACCCAAGCTGACATAAATAAAATAACATTACTGATGTAATATGCCCCAATTAAGGGGTAATGTGCCACTATTTAGGGATTAACATGCCCCTCCCCTTCAAACAAGTGTTTTCTGCAATGCTTGAGTAATTCTGGATGCTCCTGTATAAAAGAGTCATCTTCCCAAGTGGAATCTTCAACAGGTAGTTTCCTCCACTTAATGAGATACTCTGAAATGGATATATTCCTCAGCTAGTGAATTCTTGTGTTAGTGAGAGCTTCAGGCTCCAATATGATTTTTCCTTCCTAGTCAAATTGTGGTAATATAGTTTGAACTGGGATCTTGTCACCTATAACCTTCTTTAAGCATGAAACATGGGAAATTGAGTGTACTCGTGAAGATGCAGGCAACTCCAATTTGTATGCCATAGTACCAATATTTTGCAACACCTTATAAGGTTCATAGTACTTTGGTGATAATTTATTATCCTTCTTGACTTTCTTGATAGGCATTTGTTTGTATGGTTGTATTATTAAAAACACCAAATCCCCTACTTCAAAAATTATTTCAATACGATGTTGATTTTCTTCTTGTTTCATGCAATTATGTTCCATGGTCAAGTTTTCCTTTAAGATTTGGAGAACTTGTTGTTGATGCTCGATGTGATCTTCCACTGCTTGAACCTTATATTTTTCTTTTAGAGAAGAAGTGATGGAAGGAGGGTGTTATCCATAGAGTGCCATGAATGGTGTCATTTTTGTTGCAGTATGAAAGGAAGTGTTATACCACCATTCTTCCAAGCGTAACCATTTGAACCATTGTGTTTGTTTATTAGAAACAAAGCAACGAAGGTAGACTTCCAGACATTTGTTCACTATCTCGGTTTGTCTATCAGATCGAGGATGATAGGATGATCTATGAGCGAATTGAGTACCCAAAAAAAAAAATATGTCTAAAAATGTCCAGTGAAGATGGGATCTCTGTCACTTACAATAATCTTTGGGATTCCATGTAGATTTTGAATTGTCTCCATGAATGCAGTGGAAACTGTATTGGATTTGAAGGGATGAGAGAGTGCACAAAAGTGTTCATACTTGGCCAGTCTATCAAAAATCACCATGATGACACTCTTTCCTTTAGACTTTGGTAAACCTGTGATTAAATCCATGGAAACTGCCTCCCAGTGCTAACTTGGGATGGCTAATGGTTGTAAAAGACCTAGGGTCCTAACTATTTCCAAATTATTTTGTTGGCAAACTAAAAATTCTTCCACAAACCTTTGAACATCAATTTTAAGGCCATCCCAAAAAAGTTCCTTCTTGACCCTATGGTAGGTTTTCAAAAATCCTGAGTGCCCTCCTACCAAAGAGGTGTGGAATTCCAATAGTACCTTTTGTTTGTGAGTTCTTATATAAATATAAGTGATATTTGTACCATAGTGAATCATTTTTCCATGTAAATGTATCTGATGCACTGGAATCCCGCTGCAACCTTTGAATGAAAGTCCACATGTTTTCTTCATTCTTCCATTCATACCTCACTTCTATTATCCATTCGGGTTGGATGATCGAGATATAAAAGAGAAAGGCCTCAACATTTTCATCATTTCTTGAGAGTGCATCTGCCACAACATTTTTCTTCCCTTTTTTATAGATGATTTCAAAATCATAACCCAATATCTTAGTCACCCATTTTTGTTGTTCTTTTGAAGATAGTCTTTGTTCCAAGAAGTATTTAAGACTATCATGATCTATTTTGACCTTGAAGTGCCTACCTATTATGTAAGGGCGTCATTTCTTCAATGCATGTAGTATTGCCATCATTTACTTATCATAAATGGGTTTGTGTAAGTCCTTTGCCTTGAGTGGGCGACTTTCAAAATCAAGGGGCCTTCCTTCTTGCATTATAACAACACCAATTCCATTTCTCGAGGCATCACATTCCACAATAAAGGATTTTTTGAAGTCTGGTGTGGTCAAGACAGGATCTTTGCACATCGCCTCTTTAAGTTGTTCAAAATATTGAGTTGCCTCTGGAGTCCATGAAAATGTATCCTTCTTAGTTAATTCCATTAAAGGTGTTGTTATTCTTCCATAGTTTCGAACAAACTTGTGGTAATAACCTGTCAAACCCAAAAATCCTCTAAGATTATTCAATGTTTTGGGAATCTGCCAGTCCATCACGGCCTTAATCTTGTTAGGGTCTACCTTGACACCTTCATGAGATACAATATGACCAAAATACTCTACCTCCTTCACCCCAAAGAAACATTTGGATGGTTTGGCATATATTTTTTTCTCCTTTAGTAGTTGTAGCACCTTGTCAACATGTCACACATGATCCTTCCAAGACTTGTTATAGATTAGTATATCATAAAAAAATAATAACACAAATTTTCGAAGGAAGGGATTGAAAATGGAATTCATCAACCCTTGGAATGTGGAAGGTGCATTTGTAAGCCCAAAAGGCATGACCAAAAATTCATAATGGCCTTCATGAGTTCAGAATGTTGTTTTTCGGATATCTTCCTCCTTCATTCTAATATGATGATACCCTAAATGAGGATCCAACTTTTTGAGATAGATTTATCCATGTAGTTCATCTAACAATTCATCAATGACAGTAATGGGAAACTTATCTTTAATAGTGATATTGTTGAGATCTCTATAATATGGACACATACACCATGAGCCATATTTCTTGAGTACTATTATCACCAGTGCAAAGTAAGAACTTTGGCAAGGTCTAATAATGTCAACCTCTAAAATTTCTTCAACCAAACACTCAATTTCACTCTAATGGGCATAAGAGTATATGTAAGGCCTGATATTAGGACAAACACTCCCGCGAATTAGGTGAATATCTTGATAATGATTTCGATCAAGTGGAAGACCTTTGGGAATATCTTAAAATACTTTGGAATGCTTATTAATGATCCCTTTGAGATCTAGGGGAATATATGGATTAGAAGTTTGAACATCTATTGAGCATAGTTGTGCAATTACACCTTGATGCTCCTTTTTCAATAATTTTGTCATGCCATTAGAGCTTATCACCTTACTGGGTTTCCCTATGATACCCCTTAACTCAATATATTTTCCTTCCATTGAAAATTTCATGAAAAGTTCTTGAAAATTAAAATCCATTGTTCCTAATTATTGTAACCATTGGATTCCTAGTACGGCATCAGCACCACCCATGGGTATATCAATCAATGGACTATTCATTACATATTCCCCCATAGTGAGATTGATCTTATTGAATTTTCATGAGCAATTGATGGTTCCTCCATCTACAATCATTACTTGAAACTCTAGCGCTGGATATACAAAGCAATTGAGAGCTTTGGATAATTTATAGTGGATGAAATTATGAGTACTACTAGAATCAATTAGGACTATTACCTTTTTCTTTATGATATATCCTTCGATCTTGATGTTTTAAGGAGTGATAATTCCAACCAATTCATTACATGATATCGTGGGATTCAACTCTTCAGAAGAAATCTCTTCTATGTTTTCATCTTGATATGGTTCTTGTTCTTGTTCTTCTTCCTCTTCACAATCTATGTAGAATAATTTCTTCTCACCACCCTTATGTCCCTTACTATACTTGTTGTCATGATTAAATCATAAACCTTTTTATTTCCTTTCATCCAATTGTTGAGGTGTCAATCTTGTAGGTTGAGGTGTTTTAGAAGAAGGAACATTATTCTATTGATAGATGTTAGGAGTGGTCCTTCTAGTAGCCATAGCCATATTTTTACTTTCAACATTTCTTGCCACCCTGAATGCATTCTCCAATGATTTGGGTTCCCAAAGTTGAACCTCATGTTGAATGTTATCCTTTAAAGTTCCTATGAATACATCAATCCGGTGCTCATCTGGAATATATGTTACCTTTATATTCAATCTTTGGAAGTTATCAATTTGATCTGCAACTAAACCCTTTTTCTTGAGATTTATCAATTGGATAAAGAAGGTATTTCTCCTTGTATCCTCATAGTGTGATATCATTTCTTCCATGAAAATTGTCCAAGTGATGAGTGATTTGCAAGAACAAAGCCATCAATACCACAAAAATTGATTGGTTTCTAAATATAAAGAAGCAATTTGTACCTTTTGTGTATGTGGAACATCATGTAGATCAAATAATTGCTCCATCTGAAGTATCCATGTGATTGGATCCTTGCCATAAAACTTCCTCATATCGATATTAGGAAAGTGATTGGTCTTCAACCTAAAGTTGGAGTTTCTCCATTCTTGATTCATCTTCCTTGTGTCCTCATTATGAATTTCATGGGATACATTTTCATGTTCAGGTGTCCTCTCTATTAGGAAATTTTTCAATCCTTCCATGATCTCCATTTTTAAACCATCCATCTTAGTATTTATTTCCTCCAACTTAGCTTCAGTTGAATTCATCATCCCTTGTAGTTCATATTTTTTTATTGTGTTCTTTTGTAAATCATTTATGTCCTTGTGCATTTCTTCACCTTCATCAAGATTCAAAGTAGGACTGTCGGGAGGCTTAATTGGTGTCGAAGTTCCCTTTTTTGGTGGCATGTTGGCCAAGTATCATTTTTAAACCTTGATTTTCAGGTGGTTCTACTAGATGATATTTATTTTGTTGTATCTCCAAAATTCCGTCCGTTCTAGATCTGAAAAATTATTTTTGTAACTCTCTGATATTTCTTCCCTGCAATGCCACAGGTCTGATCAAAATTAGATGTGTCAAGTGGAAGTTATGGTAACTTCCCCACAACTTGCTGATTTTTTTCTCTTCGAGGAGAGCTTACTTGTAAAGCGTTCCAAGTTCACAATATATGATATTTGATTCTGAAACGTGTATCATAAATACTACAGACTATCCATCATCCAATGCAAGTGGTCTCACTTAATTTGGATACTCATTGAAGAAGATATCAATGTTTTACCTGGAAGGCCTTGATCCGTCTACTAAATATCCTCCAAGGGGTTCCTTCTAAAACACCATAGAAAACAATTTATAGAAAAAAATCCAAGGTGTCTCAGATGTAGCAGCGAAACCCCAAGACCTTTAGTTCTGATACCAAATGTTAAGAACCAAATATCAAAATAGCATAAAAAGAACCTTAGAATAAGTACTCAACACCTTGAAAAAGATAGAATTCTAGATAATAAGCCTCTTCGAGGGGGAAACCTCTGTTACACATCAAAATTACTCACTTCGATAATGTCGCAAGTGTCATCATTACGAGTGTCGCAAGTGTCGCATTTTTCTCACAAGTGTCACAAGTGTCAGGAAAAGTATACTGCTATGATGCCTATGGTGTGCCTATAACGACATAAAGAGGACACTTGACACATGTCAAACACTTGATTTGGAAGAGGAGGAATGGTTAACTAGGCTTATGAACCTATTGCCATCTGAAAGAACCACAAAAACTGAGTTTTTGGAGGAGAGCGCTCCCCTATACCTCTCTCAGGAGTGTTTGTGCCCCCCCTTACACTGTCTGGGAGAGTTATAACGCTCTAATAGCCCTTCTGGGGGAGCGCTGATAGGTTTAGGGAGTGTTGGCACCCCCCTAAAGCCTACTGGAGAGCTCTATAACGCTCTGATGTCCCTTTTGAGGGAGCGCTACCTATTCTGGGCAGCAGTTGGTTTGTTGAGATGAATGAGGGGAGGATCCCTTCAATCCCTGAAGGTAGTTGGATTTGAATCCCTATTCAAGCCACGATCTTAGGGAAGATCCCTAACTGAAGGAGGAAAATCCTCACCTCACCCCAATGATATCTCAAGTGGTTGAGCCTCTCCAAGGCTATATAAGCAGGATTTCTCATGGTGAAAGGGGGATCTGGATGGAGAATCATACCAAACTTATGATCTCATAAGTGATATTTGGAGAAGGATTAGAAGCATGAAACCTATGATCTCATAGGAAACACACATTGAAGTGGAGGCTAATCAATGAAGCTATCGTAATTCCGATCATGGAGCTTTTGAGAAAGGGTTAGGCAAGGAGAACTTGACGAAACTACTACATTCCATCTATGGCTGTAAGTAACGTTTTGTCTTCATTAATGTAATATTGTTGGCCTGTTTCTTTCTAATTTGTGTTTGACATTACATGAATTTTTCTCTAAGTAGATAGGTCTACTTCAAACTAATCTCGATAGAATAGGAAGTGGTTGTACTTTGTTTGTCTACAGGGCTTATCGAGGAGCTCAATATTGGAGTTCAACTTGAAGCGTGCAGGGACAAACACCAGTAAAAGGTAAATCTTTCCTCCTTCCTCTTCATGCATTAGTTTGTGTAGACCTAAAAGGAATTCAGTGACCATGATAAGCACTTTCTATCTTAGAGTTAAGAGTCTAGCTCTTTGAGGAGATCTACCTGTACGCAGGAAGATTTTCCTTCAACAGAAACTGACGACTCAACTGGGGAATCGAATCGGAACTTTTGGTTTTGGTTTTTCCTCATAGACCTTGTCTTACCCTTTGTTTTATATAGGCCTTGTTCACCCCCTATGTATGATTGCACTTGTTGATTCAATCCTCAATCCATCACATGCATCTTGATTGACAAAAAATTGACTGAGTTTTTGGTTTTTTTGACATTTTTTTGAGTTTTTTGAGCCTGGCGCCCCTGTGCCCATGTTAGCCCAGCGCCAACACTCCCTGGAGGCCTTAAAAAGAGCTTTATAATGCTCTGGTGGCCCTTACACCAAAGCTCCAATTTCTCCTTGGCAAAAATACCTTCCAGAATTGTGTTTTCTGCAACTCAGTCTCTGTGTTTTGCCCTTGTCTAGATTCTTGATGCTTCATTACATCTTCCTAATGACATTTGACCCTCTACTTTCTGAGAAGTAGGCACTTTGTTGTTCATATTTTGTGACCTTCTCCCTTATTTTGAGTTTTTTCTCCTATTGAGAACTTGGAATCAATCCACTGTGTTTTTCTCTCTTGTCTGACTGAGCAAAAACTCTGGTGAAGGACATCAGAAGTCTGTGAATATTCTCATTTGGTTATTTAAGGTCATCTTGTCCAATCTCTTTATCCTTCCTTTTGCGTTTTTGGTTTTCTTTCTCTTGTTTGATAGCAAGAGGGTGTGTTGTTTGTGTGAAATTTGCTCATACTTGTCTGAATCTCCTTGATTTGAAAGGGAAATTAGCAGGAGAGGTCTTTGCATTGAATTAATCATCATTCACATACAAACAACAAAAGATACATTTTAGTGATTGGTTTGCATATTAGAAGGCATTTTTGAAAATGTTTTAGCATTTCATTGGATTCTATTGAGAACCAATTGATTTGAGGACGTTTCATAGTAGTGTTTGAAAGTGAAAACGACTCCTTCTCTTTCCCTTAAATAGGCGTTCATTGAAAAGAAACGATTGCTTATCATCTTTTATGCATATTTTTAAGAATTGAGTCATCATTCCATTAGTTTCACTTTCGTGCACCCTTTGAGTAAAGAACATCTATAAAACAAATGCTAATTAAAAATTATCTAGAACATTTTTGTTTTTAGGATCTTCCACCAATAGTAGACTAGGGTTATCACTTTGGATTAGGCTGTGAGTACAAGTCTTCAAAGTTTTCAAAAAAAACATTAGCATCATGAGCTAGGGAGAGTCAAATCCGATTGTCATATTGGTTTTCTGGGATCCCCCTCTCACACAGGGCTTACGCATGAGGTT
>JASDQU010013402.1:38186-49513 GCA_032191745.1 Picea mariana | reverse complement strand
GAAAAGTTCTTGAAAATTAAAATCCATTGTTCCTAATTATTGTAACCATTGGATTCCTAGTACGACATCAGCATCACCCATGGGTATATCAATCATTGGACTATTCATTACATATTCCCCAATAGTGATATTGATCTTATTGAATTTTCTTGAGCAATTGATGGTTCCTCCATCTGCAGTCATTACTTGAAACTCTAGTGCTGGATATACAAAGAAATTGAGAGCTTTGGATAATTTATAGTGGATGAAATTATGAGTAGTACCAGAATCAATTAGGACTATTACCTTTTTCTTTATGATATATATTTTGATCTTGAGGGTTTGAGGAGTGATAATCCCAGCCAATTCATTACATGATATCATGGGATTCAACTCTTCAGAAGAAATATCTTCTATATTTTCATCTTGAGATGGTTCTTGTTGTTGTTGTTCTTCTTCTTCTTCTTCCTCTTCACAATCTATGTAGAATAATTTCTTCTCACCACACTTATGTCCCTTACTATACTTGTTGTCACAATTAAATCATAAACCTTTTTATTTCCTTTCATCCAATTGTTGAGGTGTCAACCTTGTAGGTTGAGGTGTTTTAGAAGAACTAACATTATTCTCTCGATAGATGTTAGGAGTGGTCCTTCTAGTAGCCATAGCCATATTTTTACTTTCAACATTTCTTTCCACCTTGAATGCATTCTCCAATGATTTGGGTTCCCAAAGTCGAACCTCATGTTGAATGTTAGCCTTTAAATTTCCTATGAATACATCAATCGGGTGCTCATATGGAATATATGTTACTTTTATATTCAATCTTTGGAAGTTATAAATTTGATCTGCAACTGAACCCTTTTTCTTGAGATTTATCAATTGGATAAAGAAAGTATTTCTCCTTGTATCCTCATAGTGTGATATCATTTCTTCCATGAAAATTGTCCAAGTGTGAGTGATTTGCGAGAACAAATCCATCGATACCACAAAAATTGATTGGGTTCTAAATATAAAGAAGAAATGTGTACCTTTTGTGTATGTGGAACACCATGTAGATCAAATAATTGTTCCATTTGAAGTATCCATGTGATTGGATCCTTGCCATCAAACTTCCTCATATCGATCATAGGAAAGTGATTGGTCTTCAACCTAAAGTTGGAGTTTCTCCATTCTTGATTCATCTTCCTTCTATCCTCATTATGAATTTCATGGGATACATTTTCACATTCAGGTGTCCTCTCTATTAGGAAATTTTTCAATCCTTCCATGATCTCCCTTTTTAAACCATCCATCTTACTATTTATTTCCTCCAACTTAGCTTCAGTTGAATCCATCATCCCTTGTAGTTCATATTTTTTTATTGTGTTCTTTTGTAAATCATTTATGTCCTTGTGCATTTCTTCACCTTCATCAAGATTCAAAGTAGGACTGTTGGGAGGCTTAATTGGTGTAGAAGTTCCTCTTTTTGGTGGCATGTTGGCCAAGTATCATTTTTAAACCTTGATTTCAAGGTGGTTCTGCTAGATGATATTTATTTTGTTGTATCTCCAAAATTTCGTCCCTTCTAGGTCTGAAAAACTTTTTTTTGCAACTCTCTGATATTTCTTCTCTGCAATGCCATAGGTCTGATCAAAATTAGATGTGTCAAGTGGAAGTTATGGTAACTTCCCCACAACTTGCTGATTTTTTTCCCTTCCAGGAGAGCTTACTTGTAAAGCATTCCAAGTTCACAATATATGATATTTGATTCTGAAACATGTATCAGAAATACTACAGACTATCCATCGTCCAATGCAAGTGGTCTCACTTAATTTGGATACTCATTGAAGAAGATATCAATGTTTTACCTGGAAGGCCTTGATCCATCTACTAAATATCATCCAAGGGGTTCCTTCTGAAACACCGTAGAAAAACATTTATAGAGAAAAATCCAAGGTGTCTCAGATGTAGCAGTGAAACCCCAAGACCTTTAGTTCTGATACCAAATGTTAAGAACCAAATATCAAAATAGCATAAAAAGAACCTCAGAATAAGTACTCAATGCCTTGAGAAAGATAGAATTCCAGATAATAAGCCTCTTCAAGGGGGCAACCTCCTTAAACACCACATAAATTTCTAAATACAAGATGATTCCAAATGAAAAGGTCTCCTTGGTATATATAGGAGACTAGGAGGTAGAATTACAACTAATGGACCCAAGCTGACATAAATAAAATAACATTACTAATGTAATATGCCCCAATTAAGGGGTAATGTGCCACTATTTAGGGCTTAACAACCACTTCTTGTAGGATCATTTCCATATTAGGAAGTGGAAAAATATCTTTAACACTAGCTCTATTCAAATCATGAAAATCAACACATAACCTGATCTAACTAGTTTTCTTTCGTACAGGAACCAGATTTGAGACCCATTCGGAATACTTTACTAGAAATATTATTTTAGATTTTAGTAACTTTTCAACTTCCTTTCTTTTATAGCCCTAAATTGCTCTACACATGCATACCTGGCCTTTGGCCCTCTTACTTGCATTTTTTTCCAAGCCATCATTGAGTTGCTCTTCTAAAAAACCCATTTTTTGAGGATGTATGCGCCATGTACCAATACTTCCCATGTACATACGCTTGTTGCACCACTACAACCCGTGTACATATGCATGTTGCACCACTACATCATGCATATACTTGCAAAAGTTGCAAGGAATTCGTTGAGATTACAGGCTATTAGGTAGTTTCCCAACTAATCCATCACCTATAGCCTGTCACCCAACTGAATAACCATCCTTTTCCCATATAAAAGGAGGTGTTGGGGTCTCATTTTACATCTAGAAATAAGAACAGTGAAAATCTTCTTGTTTCACATCCCCTCCTTGCCCCAAGTAATTGCAACCCTTTTGTGAGAGCTGCCTCAAAATTCCCCAATTTTCCTTCCTTCCTCCATTAGAAACCCATTTTACCTCCCAAGAAGATGGTTGAGAGGAGAATCCATATGGAGGTGCACTTGGAGCTTGGTGAAGAGGATCCCGGACCAGGTTCATGGAGCAGTATCTGGATTTGGTTGTAAGTGATCATTGTATTATCAATAAAAGAAGTACTTTTCCTGTCCCAAATCATGGCGTGTTGAATGTTTCTAATGATTTATGTTTTAATATTCTAACATATAACCCTAATTTATGTATGAATTGCATGCTTGTAGATTTTTGTTTGTCTTTCTTTGAATGTAGGCCAACCTTGGGAGGAGGCATTCAGTCAGTGAAGCTTTCAAGCTTGAGAGGATCATCACCGAACGTAGAGTAGAGGTACAATTACCCGATCCTTCTCATTTTTTTTTTCTTGTATAAGTCTAGGGTATGTTTGGGGTAGTTAGAGAAGTAGGAGACTTTTAAATGGTTATTGATTTTCCTACATTGTAAACCCTGGTGTAGCCATAGGGGGTTTTTTCCCACTATATAGACAGTCCGCGTACATATGCAGGTTGCTTAAGCATTAGTAGTGTACCTGTTTCAAGAAACTGTTTTTAAGAAGAGGCAGACAACCTCTTCCATGATTAAGGTTTTACTTCTTAGGGATTCTTGACAGAGTTCAGTGTCTCTGTTTTTACAGTCATAGCTAGGGTTAGATGTCAGTTTTCTTGTCTTTTTGAAAGATTTCTTCTGTTTACTTTTCAAAGGGTTTTAGGCGAGTCTTTAAGTTTTTTATCAGCCTATTTAGTGTCTTTAGTGACTCCCTGCGATCCATAGTGGGCTAAAGGTCAATTTTCGGTCTTGTGTTGTATTTTATTTTTCCCCTTTCAATTGCTTTAAAGAAAAGAGAAAAAAGATTTATTTCAATTTTTTCTATTTTGAAGCATTTTCAAAAATAAAAGGAAAAAGAGTTTTGTTTCTTAGTTTGGTAAAGTGGTTGGAATTAGTTATTTTACTTGAAAGGAAAAAGAGTTCATTTTTAAGTTCTTTACTAATTTGTTAGAACTTAAGTAGCTCGTAGATGAGCGAAATCTCGTTTTAGGTATTCTTTTTAAAGATCTTGAAAAAAAAAGCTAGTTATGAAAAAGTTGGTTACAAAGAGCTAGTTGTGAATCTTTATTTTTCACTAGAAGTATTTTTTCTTTCAATTTTTTTTATTCCTCCTCTTTTCGTCTCTCATACACATCACTAGTTTCACTGCCATATCCTTTGAGTTAAAACAATCCATTTAAAACAAATGCCAATTTAAAATTGATTAGACTTTTATGTTTGTAGGGTCAATCAACTAGTTTAGGGTAGAGCCTTGAATTAGGTTGGAGAAGAAACTCTCCAAGGCTTATATACAAACATTGGAGTTAGAGATAGGGAGTGTAAAAGTCCAGTAACGTAAAAGTTATTCGAGACCCCCCTCTAACACAGGGGCTAAACACAAGGTCGCGTGAGGAAAGGCAACGGATATAACCCCTCCAAAGCCAAACTAAACGTAGTGGGGAACGCATATTGAGGATATGTCATGGGATACTATCATTCACATTTCCTTATGGAGATTTGAGGACCTTGAATCCATTCGAGATCCTTAGTTTTCTTCCATACCACTTTCTTTCGATACCCTCAGTAGGTTTCAGACTTGTTATCCTGCTCATTGTGGTCCACCTGACTGTCGATTGTACCCACCTGGTGACTGTTTATGAGTTAGCAACTTAGTTTCCTTTATTCTAGGGACTTACACAGGTGACTGTGGGGGTATACCATGGTACCTAAGGTAGATGTTGGGTCAAAATTTTCAAATTATACCTGGAGGGTGCTTCCCTGTTCAAGTTTCACTTGCCCCGATGAGTTGCTCTAGTGTTGGCTAGCGTAACTGTTCTTCCAACTAGATAGTGGTTAGATTGATTTATCTTATAGGAATTTTTCTAGTGTGTGCTCTATGCTCCCTAGTTTTCCATAGTGAGTTAATCAGTCAATTATTTGGGTCTCTGACCTAAGGCGGTATACTTCCCACTCTGTCGGTCGTGAGGAATTGTCGATCTTTCTCTTAGAAATGTGGAGCCGCCTCTTTATGGGAATTGTTTTTAGAACACTATTTCGCCAAAGTCAGTGGTTGAGACTTTTACGAACTTGAATAATCCAACAAGGGGAGAAAATGTGCATAATATCTTCATGGCTAAATTTCTTGACGATACCAACCAAGGAACCCCTTCACAAGGGGATTCTTGTGCTTTTCCTTTCTTCGAGAACATTGGTGCCCCTTTGATGGCCACTTTGTACATTAATGTGTTGAATGTGGGACTATCGGTTTGGTTGGGTACCACTCCAAATGTATTGAATGCTCTTGGTGCTTCTCATTTAAGCACCTTATGTCATGGGAACAATGTTGATGTTCCTTCATCAGCAAAGTCTTCTCCTCATTCAGCCTTCCCTGGTGAAAGTATAGTTACTAGTAACCGGAAGTCTAAACAAAATATAAAGAGGAAGAATAGGAAGAAGAAATCACCAACCTCTGCTAGCCATGTTGGAGATATATCCCCAACCTCTATAATTCATGTTGAATACCAACACCCAGCCTCTGCAAGTCATGTTGGGGGCAAGCACCCAGCCTCTGCAAGTCATGTTGGGGGAAAAAGTCCAGTCACTACTAGTCATACTGGTAATAGGTTTGTAGGCTCTGTGAGTCATGTTATTGACCCATAACCAACCTCTACAAGTCATGTTGGAGATGTGCAACCAACCACTGCTAGTCATGTTGGGGGCATTGATTCTGTTGAGAAACCTAGATGGATAGGATGTATGCCTAAGTTCCCTTGTAATATTTGCAAGGGCGATCACCTTACTCATCTATACCCTATCCTTCCAAAGGTACAAATATTGTGGTCCCTTTCTGCAAGATCTTATGATTCTGAGTCTTCTAAGGTTTCCTCACAGCCTATTCAGATGATGGTTGAGAAAATAGTCAAGCTTATGCAATATTCGGTTGATCCCAGTCCTCTTTTGGGAGATGATGTGCATGTAGACCATGTTTTCTCGCAGCCTATTCAGCCAATGGTTGAGAAAGTGGTCACACCGATGTAGTCTTCGGTTGATCCCACTCTTCCCTTGGAGAGTGTTGAGTCTACCAAAGTGGTCATGCCGATGCAATCTTTGACTGATCCCACTCTTCTCTTGGGGAGTGATGTGTCTATCGACTATGTTCTTAGCATTTCCAGTTCAGTAATTTCAGAATAAGGGGGCATTCTTCTCATTTCAATCACACCCCCTCCAAGCCATGGGATGGTTTCCTTTTATTGGAATGATCTTGTTGAGCCTCATCTTCCTTCTTTTTCACCTTTTCAAATAAGGGTTGAAGTTAATTCAACAAAAATTTATCAATGTATTATGGATGAAGGAGCCTCTGCAAGTATTTTATCCTCCTTGGTTCGGAAAGTCTTGGGATCTCCTGAGCTTGTTTCTGCTTCACATGAGTTGTTAGTTTTTGATAGACATCCTAGTGAATATTTGGGGGTTCTTCCTTAGTTGCCTATCTCATTAGGTGGGAATATTGTACTTGTTGATGTTATGGTGGTGCAAGGCTCGTTATATTTTAATATACTTCTCAGGTGTGATTATGTATATGCCATGAACGTTGTGGTGTCTACTCTCTTCTGGGTGATGCATTTCCCTCATAATGGAAGCATTGTCACTATTGACCAACTGGCATATGATAATCACCATCCTAATTCAGTGTTATTTAAGACTACCCCTTTATATGTTCCTAGTGTTTGGGTAGACTCTACCCCACCACGGTTTAATTATGTGGTGTTTAATCCTCGATGTTCAATTGCTCCTTAGCAAGAACTTGTTCACTCATGTTTTCCTTCTCGAGACATGGTCTCGGCAATTGATCTGTTGGTTTATCTAATGGGGGTATGGGAGCCCTTGCTTCCCCATCTTAGTACAAGTGATCTCGTCTAGATTACTTGAGAAAAGTAGCCCCCTGGAGTCTTCTTTAATCCCTTTTCAGACTCTTTAAACATGAAAAGATTATCAAGTGATCTTGTTTCCCTTCACACTCTCCAAACTAAAACTTGAAGGCACGTCTGTCCGGTGGTAGTTTACCCTTTTTCGGTTTGGGTGGTCAATTGTACGAATAAAGGTATACTCTAGGAACTTTGGTTTGCTAGAAGAGTATTCTCAAGTATAAGTTTAACCATTTTTCGGGCTTGAAGGACTAAATTTACGAAAAAGGAACCCCCACGGAGTCCATAGTTAAGCTCTTTTCAAACTCCCTAAAATTGAAAATATTGTCAAGTAACCTTGTTCCTTCACACTCGTTAAATTGGTCCAAAAGAACATATACTGGCATGAGTTTACCCATTTTTCTAGCCTATAGATTATGGAGGAAAAAGGTACACCTCGGGAGATTCGTCTCACCGGGAGAGTTCTCCTTGGTAACTTTTATACTTTTTCAAGATAAGGAAACTAAAATCAAAAAAAGTTTGTGAGTCCATAGTTAATCTCTTTTCAAACTCCTTAAAATTGAAAATATTTTCGAGTGATCTTGTCTTTGTCACACTCGTTAAAATGGTTTTGAATAGATGTATTTCTGGTGCTAGTTTACCCTTTTTTCGAACCAACTAGACTATTTCCGAAAAAGGTACCCCAGTGGAGTCTTCTTTTACGTTTTTTCCGACTCTCTAAATGTGAATATTCTTTTTTGGCATCACAATGAGTCACCCTTGGAAAAATCACATCCTTTCGTTTGTTCGTCAAGCATTGGGATCTAATATGACCTTAGGAAGTTGTTCTTGCTACATAGAGTTGTGTCCTCCTTCGTTTGGTTACTCTTCCAAACATATGGAGAGTTTTTATTGCCTCCTGCATCGTGAACGTATGTCAATGTCATGTTGCCTGAGTCTGATCATCTTTCGTGCTTTCTTCCAAGGGAAGTTTCACCCAACCTGAGTCATCCTTTCTGCAATTTGTCTCTTGCCTTCATTCCTGGCCATCCCGAAAGTCCAATCACATCCTTGTTCGAAATCATTGAAGTTCTTTTCCTGATAATCAAGATCCTCTTGTATTTTCCCAACGATTCATTGAAGACCTCTGGGTAGTGAACTCATACACTCACATTGCACTCCTACCCAAGTTTTTAAGATCTTGAAGTTGTTTCTCAAGCTCTAAATACCTCATCTCCAACCATCAGGCGTTATTGGATTCTCAAAGATGGATATTATACTTGTATATGTTTGATTTTGAGATGTAGATCCATTGTGTATTGCTCGCAGATACACTTTATATAGTTATATTAAATGGATCTACCCGAGCATGGGTATGCTCGTCTCGAAGAGACAATTGTTATTTTTGTAGATGGCACCTCTCGAACTCTAGTTCTGGGCTCACTCGTTTCGTACATTGGTGAATATTTTGTAATGTATTTTAGCCATCAGATGCTCTTATGACCTCACACATTAAGGGGCATATTTTATAGCCCCAAATTTCTCTACACATGCATACTTGGCCTTTGGCCCTCTTAATTGCATTTTTTTCCAAGCCATCACTGCGATGCTCTTCTAAAAAACCCATTTTATGAAGATGTACGCACCCTGCACCAATACTTCCCGCGTACATACGCTTGTTGCACCACTACATCCCACATACATATGCATGTTGTACCACTACATCCCATGCGTATACTTGCAAAATTTGTAAAAAATAAAAAGTTGCAAGGAATTCATTGAGATTACGGGCTATTGGGTAGTTTCTCAATAAATCCACTGCCTATAGCCCGTCACCCAACTGAATAACAATCATTTTCCCATATAAAAGGATTTGTTGGGGTCTCATTTTATATATCGACATAATAACAGTGAAACTCTTCCCATTTCACATCCCCTCCTTGTCCCAAGTAATTGCAACCCTTTTGTGAGAATTGCCTCAGAATTCCCCAATTTTCCTTCCTTCCTCCATCAGAAACCCATTTTACTTCCCAAGAAGAAGGTTGAGAGGAGAAGCCATATGGAGGTGAACTTGGAGCTTGGTGAAGAGGATCTCACACCAAGTTTGTGGAGTAGTAGCCGGATTTGGTTGTAAGTGATCATTGCATTATCAATAAAAAAGTACTTTTCCAGTCCCAAATCATGGCGTGTTGAATATTTCTAATGATTTATTTTTTAATATTATAATTTCTAACCCTAATTTATGTATGAATTGCATGCTTTTAGCATTTTTTTTGTTTGTCTTTGAATGCATTCCAACCTTGGGAGGAGGCGTGCAATTGGCGAAGCTTTCAAGCACGAGAGGATCATCACCGGACGTGGAGTAGAGGTACAGTTACTCGATCCTTCTCATTTTTATTTTCTTGTATTTGTCTGGGGAATGTTTGGGGTAGTTAGAGAAGTAGGATGATTTTAAATGGTTATTGATCTTCCTACATTGTAAACCCTGGTGTAGCCATAGGGGGGGGTTTCCCACTAGCACTTTCTGATAATGTCTTCGAGGGCAGGGTATATAGGCCTTTGTCTCTGCCTTACTGGTTTCATTCCTTCCTTAACATGAATGGCATTTTGAATGATTTTTGGATCAAAACCACAAAGATCCTCATACGACCAAGAAAAGACATCCTTGAATTCACGGAATAAATCCATGAATCTTTCCTTTTCCTCTTGTGAACACTGGGCTCCTATTTTAAGAATCTTGGGATCATCTGAGTTTCCAATGTTCACAGAGACAATGTCTCAAAATTTCCTCTTTGACTCCTCTTCTACAATATTTTCCTTTTTACCAACATCACTTGTTGAAAATGAACTCTCAAGAGGAGTCAAGACTTTTGAAAACTTATCATCTTCCATAGAAATTACTTCCTTAGTCTTAAGAAGTTCACTTTGTAAGAAAGCACAGATATCCTCATCATTTTTGAAAACCTGTCATGATTCAACATTGTCTGTTATATGTGGGTGATAAAGAGACATAAAAGTGAAATCAGGTCATTGTGGTAAAAGTTGTCGAGTAGGAGACGCAGCAAAAACTGCCAACCTATCAGCCATGCTATTAAACTCCCTTTTTATGTGAGTGATTTTGAATGATAACATATTTGAAATTAAGGCCCAAATCATCTGAGTGTACCTTTTCATGAGCTTGTTATTGGGATTATAGATTTTTCTAACAATATTAACTATAAGTTATGAATCACCAAAAATGGTAATATGACCACAACCAAGATTGTAAGCATTTTTGATACCTTACAATGGGGCTTCAAACTTGGCAACATTGTTGGTGCAAACGAATTCTAACCTGAAAGAGAAATTATAGATTTTTCCTACAGGTGAGTAAAGGATAATCCCAAATCCATTTCCTGCATTGGAGCATGCACCATCAAAGTGAATATGCCACAATCCATCATCATAGTCAAACTATTCACGTGGCACGCCATCTTCCTCTATGAAAATAAAATAGACACCTAGGCTTTCCTCAACATAATTGACATTTAGATGAGGAAAATTCTCAATGTAAGGTGAGATATGATCTTCTCAGAGAAAAATAATGTTCTTCCCATTCTTAGGGATATACAAATGTGCCCCATATAAATACAAGTAACCACCCGTTAAGGCTTTCCAGTCTCTCCCCAAAATAATTGAGTAATTTTTTACCAACATATCAATGACTTGAATGTTTAGGGTGGTGTGTATTTCAGGATTTGCGCAAATTACTAAGGTTACATCTTTGATCTCACCAATCGTGGATTGTTGTTGATTATTATAGGAGAGCATGCTTCTCGCATTTTTGTTTGTACATGAGATTCCTATCTCTTCCATAATGATCTTTGACATGACACTTGGGCTTGAGCCACCATCAATGACACAACAACGGGCTATTTTTTCTAAAATCTTTACAGGAATAAAGGAAGGAGGGTAATTTACAGATATCCTAAATTTATTTACACCTATCTTATTCACATGAGACTCTTCTTCATCGTGATATTCCGTGAGGTTGTCTATGTTGGAATTTTTACCTTCCATGAAATCTCTTAGATGTTGTTGATGTTCTGGTACAATTACCATATCCAAAAGAGTAGCATCATTTTTTATGTTAGCCAACTGATTTAAAATATTATACTTTGAAGAAGGGGTGGTGACTTGATGACTGGTAGAAGGGTGAGAAGATTGTGAGCCTGTATTTTGAGTGGATGTGGTAGGGGAAAAAGTAGTCTTGGAAGAATCAACTTTTCCCTTATTGGCATATGATTTATTTCTGGTATTGACTATCATAATTGTTGATACTGAGAGAGGGGTGAATCAGTATCAAGTACAATTTAAAAACTTTTTCAACTTATACTTAAACCATTCAAATATATCCAATGAGCAATGAACAATAGTATAAGAGTTACACCAATACACCACAATACACCAT
>JASDQU010013402.1:16859-28551 GCA_032191745.1 Picea mariana | reverse complement strand
GAAAGGAACGAACACTGAGGAAAGTTTTTTACTGAAGGGGGAAAGGATGTGACATCCCCAAAAATAAAATATTTTTGAAATTTAAATTTGCTGGTAATTTAATTCCATTTTTAGTAAATTCGAATTTGGAATTTTTTTTCCATTTATGGCAATTCCGAATTTCGAATTTGATATTTGTAATCAATTATTATGACTGTTGGGCAGAGTTCTGATTGGGACTAAACTAACTATTTGACTATGACACTTCTATAAAGACAGAAGATTTATATTAATTGCAGGACAACAAATGGAACAGCCATGTTAAAATTAGTTGACCATGACTCCATGAGTGGGGAACAAGTTGGAACTACCTCTGGGCTGATTATTACAAGTGGAAAATTAGAGATGTGGCCATTAGAAGCCCCTAAAAATAAGGGTTTAGAAATCTATGAAAATCCCCCCCCCCGCCCAAGGGAGGGAAAAAGACTTGGGAAAAATTGATATATAACATATGTGAGGAGGCAGGACGCTGTCAAGTATGCTGGGGAAAAAGATTTTTGAGTTCTCTTGCTGTTACGAACACTATGGATGGAGTGTGAGGCAAGAAGAGTCTGCTGAAATGGAATTTCAATGCTGTTATGAGGACTACTGAGTAAGTGTGAGGCAAGAGGATAAATACTGGAATTCAAGGACATTACTGAGGAGGAGTTTCCAAGTTCTCCCTCATGGATTCATGGTCAGGCTAGGGGGTGAATCGGGCAACTGGTTTTGGCTGCCCTATTCTACAGTTGGGAGGAACAAGGTTGTTCCCTTTGTCTTCTCGTGATTTGGTTTAGATATGTTGCTCTACTCCTTCTCTTTCTGAATGATTGTATATCTGATGCAATGTATTTGTTAAATCAGAACTAAAATTATTTCCTTTCTCTATTCGAATGATTTGATATCTGATGTCATGTATCTATTAAATCCAAACTGAAATAATTTCCGTTCTCTGGTGAATGATTAAATCATGGATGTAATGCATCTACTAATTATGATAGATAACAATGCATAGGAAAAATCAGTTTGAATTTAGGAAGCCTAAAGACTGACAGAGTACATAGGGTAAATCTAATCTCGAGTGACCCCTTTTTGAACGAACGATAGAATTGGCCTTTTATTTGTTACTGTAGTTGAAAGGATTATGCATGGTTAAATTCTGGAAGAAATATCCTCTAGATTCACTGCTATTTTCTTTCTTTAATTGTTTTCTAAGTAAAACCAATGCTGAGATTTGCATATTGGGAGTAGATATTATGCTAAAATTTCATTAATCTAACTGTATGAATAATGTCGGGAACATCATTATGATTTTTGTAAACTATGCTACATTTTTCTTTTCCATTAAACGGACTGTGTAGAGACAGATCTGTAGTTGAGGTAGGAGGACAGACTATTATACCAGTTCCCTTATAGTTCATTAACCTAACCCTTATAAAGGTATTTCGAACACCTGATGCTTAAAAAATGAAAACAAGAAGTGTCGAATCGCAAAAAGGGAAAGGACTGTGGGCCCAGCATTTCAGGATTTTGGGGTTCGGGATTTCGAACACCCGATGCTAAACAAAATGGAACAAGAAGTGTCGAATCACAAAATGCGAAAGGATTGTGGGCCCAACATTTTGGGATTTCAGAGTTCAAGATTTCAGGATTTTGGGGTTTACGAACTTCTTACGCACAAGCAAAATGAGATAAGAAGTGTCGAGTTGCGAAATGAGAAAAGGTTGTGGGCCCAGCACTTCGGGATTCCAGGATTTCGGGGTTGGAGGTTTGGGATTTTCAGATTTTGGGGTTTATTAAAGCAAAGGAACTCCATGCATATGTAACAAGTAAGTCACGAAAGCCGAAATGTCAACTTTGTATTTTATCTTCTTTTAAAATATCCTCAGTCTTTGTTTTAATGATTTGTGTATCTACTCTTATGTGTCTAATTGTGCTAAGTTGAAATAATTTCCATAGATGACATTTGTTCGTTGTAAGAAGTTGATGTTCAAAGGCTAAGTTTTGGGAATGGTTCCTCCTGAAACAAAACGCTAGACAAAATTATCTACTTATGAATTTGAAAGAACAGATCCACCTACAGGAACATATTTAACTCTGAAATAAAAATTCTAGGTAGGATTGTCTATGTATAGATGAGCTTGAAAGGTATCGATCTATTTATAGGCATATGTTTACTTCTGTAATTGAAGTTCTAGTAGATCTTTCTTTGAATTGGAAGAAGCCTGTACATATAGTACTTCGGGGTTTTGGGGTTCAGGGTTTTAGGATTTCGTGATTCGGGATTTCACGACTCTGGCGGCAACGATTCTAGGCCCTTCGAACTTCTGGAACTCAAAATGCTGAAAAGGGGCTTAACGGTTTTTGGTCTTTTCGCATGGGATCAATAGTCCCGATTCTTTCGATATTTCATGAACCAGAAGTTCGTGATGCACCGACTCCAAAATAACGAATTTCGAGTGCGAGATCAATGGCTCCTGTTGCTTCTCATCCAATGATTGCCACCCCTCCTAAGCTTCTGAATGATAGAATACACTCAGTATTAAACCTCCTCACGGATTTATAATATCCAATGGTCCACGGGATTTCGATACTCCCCTACAAAGAAATTTCACTGTTCGATCACTCTGCCCAAGGATCTCTGGCCAAAATGACTTGGCATTATTACACCTGAACTCAACCTCTACGAGACGATTTCGATATCTGCCTCCCTTTGATTACTTCAAAGGTGCTATCCCTTCTGAGCTTTATCTCTCTGAACATCAAAGGTTCCTTCAACCTGAGTTTAGACATTGCCTTTCAAGGGAAGTGATAGAATTATGAAAAGATTTTACTCACATAAGATTTTCGGTTCAAAGTAATCTAGACTGGTGTAATAATGACATTATGGATAGAAATGAATCTTACCTTCTCTTAATTTCTAAGCTTAAACGAAATTGAATTATGTCATAGAAAATAAAATTTTATTTATTTTGGTGAATTTGAGGTCCATTACAAGAACAAATTTTATTCTTCCTACTTTAGGAATGAGATTAAATTCAGGTGATTGACCTCGTATTCGTCGAGATATATGGGAGGAAGAGGACATAATATGATCTAATGTCGATGTTCGTGGAGGAATTGTATCCTTTGATCATCCAAATCTTGTTGGAGATGGAATTCAACAATGATAACTTCCCAATATCGGTGTAACTCAACCCTAGTATGACAATGTCTAAGGATTTATCGAAATAAAGTAAATGAGACATTTTTTCATTGGCAAGACCTTTAGGAATGTTGGGTTGTACAAGGGTAGGCATGGTCATGGTAAGAATTTATTGATGAGGATGTTTTTTAATCATCCTATGACGGGCATCCTATTGTTCCCTAATTCAAACTTCTTCAGAAATAATTTCCCAAGAATGATTTAATTCAGCTTGACTATTGGCAGTCTCAAGAATGAGATTATACAAGGTAAGGGTAATGTTGGTTTGATCCTATAGACCTTGACCTAGGTTGAGTTTTCTTTGAGTGGGTATAGTCATGAGTCAAGAGAAAATTTTGAACAAGAGTATACAAGCTATAAAAAGACAACAAACAGAAAGTAAATCATTAAATATAAACAGTGATTTTACAAGTGTACAAAAGAGACAAACCAGGGAAATGAAAATTGATTCCTTCATCCCCAGTATGGTCACCAAAGAAAATGTTGAGTAAAATAAATGACCACTCCTCTCACAACATTTTTTCGAATCTTATTTGGCTAAGACAAGATAGGCAGGATTATAACCCTAATTTATAGCCTTATTGCAATATCAATTAACCTTCAAGTTATTTGACTTAAAGACCAATTTTTGTTTCAAAATTATTTATCAAATCCAACTGAAATAAAGAAGTCTAGTTTTTTTATATAAAAATATAAAAGGAAGAAAAATCACGTAATCTAATAGAAATAAAATAGACCAAGAGAGTCGCAAAACCATCAAATACTTTATTCATTCATTCTATAAAAACCAATACACTTCTCGTACTTTCAAAGTATGGACCAGATGAAATTTTACCAACCTAAGGTAACATACACATAGGCCATCGGTGCCTTCAAATCAGACCAAGAATGATAAGACAACAGCCAGAGCTTGCACTCCATTATGACTCTGCACAAGAATCTTATTTAGTACTGAAAACTAATCTAGAAACCAAAAGATGTATACAGACTATCAAATGGAAAATCAACCTGGAAGCATATTAGAATTCAATGCCTCTTGGTCTAACTTTTCATCACATCCAACAAACCCTGCTATCACAAGAAGTATATTATCTTAGAAATCAAAGATGAATGAAGTAGTAATGAAATCTTACTTTGGAATAAGAGCAAAACTTATAAGAGCGGTGTGTTCTTCACTCTTTTTACCTTGTCTATCTTTCTCCTTTAAATATCTCCATGGTAGTAGAATCATTCAACCATTTTTAGTTAACTTATTAACTAACGGGTAGTTAGTTAATAAGAGAGTTGTCAAGTAAATTAATAATAAATAATAATAGTAATATGATAAGGGTACTAAATAAAGCTAATAAGTGGGGACACCCTATTTCATTTAAACCAATTAATGAACCATTTCCTCCTTGTAACTTCAACCTCATATGCAAGACATATCATCCTGCCACATCATTCACTCTATGTCAAAAAAAATGCATAAGATGGAAAGTTAATAAGAGTCCCATTGTCACTCCATGAAATAATTGTTTGAATTCATGCAACTTTAATCATCATGTATATTTATGCAAAAATATAGCATAAAAATATAGGGTTGTCCAAATCATAAGCTTTCAAAATATAATGTTGTCCACATCATAAGCTGTCAAAATATAATGTTGTCCAAATCATAAGTTGTCAAAAATAAAATGTCCAAAATAAAGTGAAAACAAGTTCACATATATATATATCAAAAAAATTATGAAAAACCATATTTGTTGTGAGAGGTTGCTCCTCTCTTGCCATGACTACTTTCAACCCTTTCATTTTTATCAACTGATGAACCTTCCTTAGCAGATTTCTAATCATTTCCCTTCACATGTGAAGTGACCAAATGTGAGGATTCATGTGACGAATTTGACTCGGTTGCTACTACTTTCTCTCTATCTGGACTATCCTCAAGTTCAGTGATCTTGGCCTTGGCATGATGGGCATCTAAGGCTTGGGATATGGGTTGTTGATGTGAGGGAGAAGTAGTACACCAGGAATGAAAAGGAGGTTGTTGAGGGTGATCAAAATTTGGCCATCCATGTGACTGGACAGAAGGAGGATTTACAACATTTTTCCATCCATCATGTTTTGATCTAACCAAAGGAGTGGAAACATGGTTTGGAATTGGAATATCAATGCTTGGATGAGGGTTTTCAGGCATAAATGGAGGTCTATAGGCTTGTTGAACATCCAAAATGAGGAAACCTATTTCCAGCAATTGATTAAATTATTTTGAATCCGCACCAAAATATATGGAGAATCGGAGCCTCTTATTACCCATTTGCCAAGGACCTAGTCCTCTGCCTCTATTATTTCCTCTCTTGCCATGGATACCTCTGCTGAAAAAAGCTCATTCTAATACACATTCACAAGTTCAGAACTAGAGCATCATTAATCCATCATCTAAACATTTTCAAAACAATATTTTAGACATGTCTCTATATACCACAATACATATGCAAGAAATCACTATGCATTTCATGTCCTAGATCTAATAATCACTTAGAACATGGACTTAGAAGGGATCTCGGGATTCCATGATTGTGCTTATAATTAGTGGAAAATGGTAAGTATGATAAGGTAAATGTAATATGGACTATTCATTTGCCATAATTATCTCTACCAAATCATTACACTCCTATGAACATCCTTGTATATAGAACAGAGCAGACATCAAACCAACCGAACACTTCTTCAAACTCAAATAATTCTGCTATGAGACACTTTATACAATTGCAATCAAGCATGGGAATGAAATAGGTATTTTGGATAGTGAAAAGGGATTCCAATGGATGAAAAATGTCATGTATGAAAGGAATAAAATGGACATGTTTTCATTACAATTGACTTATATCATTATCCACCTTTTGATTCCAACAAGAAAAAATATAATAACCATACAATCATAGTGTTCGATCCTAAAAGTCAATCTCATTTTATTATCCTTTCATCAAAATTCTTACCACGATTCGATTATTTCCAAAATACATTCACAAAATACTCTCATTTATTATTCATAAAAAAATCCATGTATCATTCATTTCATTATCACGGTATATCATTGTCAGCATTGAATGAAAAATTCAATGTAACAACGCCCAAGATATCAACCAGGCATTGAAAAAACAACCAAACAAGCTCCAATGTATTGAAATCATCAAATATCAATCAAATGTACACATGTTAAACTATATATATGTGATTTCCAATACTAATATCCAACTAATCATTTGTTTCGCAAGAGGTAGGAGACATGCACCAAGCAAACAATAATATACAACATCATTTTTTGTGACTATAATTGAATCCAGGGAATGAAAACCACTTTATTTTCCACCAAATATCGTTGCAATAAAAGGGTAAGTTTGTTTGAAATCATATAGGAAAAACCCATTTTAAAATTTTGGTTATGGTGAGGGTATCAATAATGACAGGGTTCAAACCATTTAGAACAATATATCTATCATGGATCCCTTCAAAACATTTAAGTTCTGGTGCGACCCTTTTCCTAATATGCAACAAAACGCTATCATCTTTTAAATGCTTTTATATATCATGTACAACCAATGAGTGACAACCAGGTCGACAAGGGTTGTGACTGGAAACTGATCCAACCAACAATAAACCCCAAGTATGATGAGGGTTTTAACCCATTGGATTCATGACTCAAACTCAGACTTGGTTAGGTTCAAAAGTAAAAACCAACAAAACGCCTTCCTCAAAACACAAATAAGGGTTTGCATAAGGTCTTATGATGTTGTCATCAAGGAAAAAGAATATGCATGGTGTGCACGCACTGCCAATAGGCAATACAAAATACCCTAAACAATAAACACCAAAACTTGTCTTCAAGTAATTCATTGGCAGTCGCAAACCAACAAATCGACATAGTAAATGTGCAATCATATATTCAAAATCAAAACTATCAACTAGATCATTCGAGATTCCATGCAAATGAGTCATTAAATCCAAGAGAAGAACAATTCTTTTCTAGAAAAAAAGAAAAAAAAAAAGAAATCATTGAATGCAAGCATAGCGAGTAGTCACAGAGCCAGACATAAATTATTTAGCAAAAAAAAAAAATAGATGATAGGGAAAGGAAACCATAGTACCTATTCTTGAGTGGGTTATATGGTGTCTCTGAGCAGTTGTAGTGGTTACTAATACTCAAACTTGCTCCAAACTAAATGATATGAATTCCGAAACCCAGGGTGGTATACCAATGGTGGTGTCCATTAACTCAGTTGGTCATGTCGTGTTGGGGTGATGACCAGCATTAAAAATCCACTAAACCCAAGACAAGCCAAGTCAAAACCCAATGCAATCGTTAATTTCCAAGTAATTTCAAGCTCTTCAAAATCACGTGCCACCAACACAACCACCTATAACATATGATTGTTGGCCGTATCCAATATGCATCGTATATCCAATATGAATTTCCCACTTACATTCAAAATTTTCACAAGAACTATCAATAACTCAAAACCATGGATGATGAGT
This sequence comes from Picea mariana, assembly GCA_032191745.1. NCBI lineage: Eukaryota > Viridiplantae > Streptophyta > Pinopsida > Pinales > Pinaceae > Picea > Picea mariana. The sequence goes on along the minus strand of JASDQU010013402.1, from coordinate 20,810 downwards.
TTGTAATGTAATAGTATAGAAGGAACATTGGGTCAGGCATATTATATGTGTTGTAAATCATATCCCATATGTGTTAAGACTTTCAAGTTTTACCATATGTAAACCTTCAAATCACCACCTTTTATCAACAACCGAGGTCATTATCACATGGAACATATTATTGCATTTTGTATAATGTGAATGGATCATATACACAACTAATGAAATATGTAAGTGATGCACTAAACATATATGCATATAAAAAAAAAAAAATCATTAAGTGCATTAAGTAGTAAACCAGCGAATCACGCCAAAACATTTTCCAATATGCGCCCATTTTTACCATTTGAATCCATGAACTATCAATATCAACCAACAACCATAACTTAAATATTTTGACGATGATTTTATCCAATATTGATGTTTTTAAAGTTTTGGAAATTTATGCCCCATGAGGAATTTTTCTTTAATCTTCATTTGAAACCACCACTTTGAAACCCCCACTGTCACCAATCATTCGCTGAGAAAAAAAAAAGCTCATATCAAATAATTAATATGCATACCATCAGTAAGCATCCAAGACAACCATCAGTGAATATAGGACTAGGTGACTTCTTCTTTGAGGGACTTCATTTTAGTTACCTTCATAGTGACATTATAGGGGGTCCCACTTATAGAATTATTTAGTATATGTGTGTGTGTGTGTGTGTGTGTGTGTCTGTTAATTTTTCCAAAATTATGTGTTCTTTGCAATTCTTTTTAGGCTAGTAACTTCGTGATGATTTTAAGAGTCAACACAATGGAAGAGCCATATTAGAGGGCCCTATACCCCTTAGTATCGAACATTCATTAGTTACATGTCCTTCTGTGTAACAACCTATACACCAAACTTGTGGTCAACCTACTTTGGTAAGGGTCAACTCTTCAATTTTTTCAATTAACACAAATATTTTACCTTGTAATTGCGCAATATTAACAACTTATAGAGGCCTCGTGACTCTTAATTTCCCTCGATAACCTACCATAACCTCAATCTTCATAGCTTTCTCCAGTGCTTAACCCAATGTATCTATCCTTTGTTGTATTAAATGGATACGTGTTAAAGGTAACAGCCCTTGAATAAACCTTTCTCTCTAATGATCCGCATGGATAGGGTTTGTTAATTTCCCTATTGCATCCTTAAATAGTTGGTTGTATTCCAAAGCAGACTCACCATCTCTCTACTTTATCTCCCTCAACTCGGTGAGAGATTTTTGTTCTGACTGAGGTAATTGAAATTCCACTATAAATATCTACTTCACTTGAGCGAGTGTGAAGGCTTACCCCTAAGCCCCTGGCTCGATTTCCTTCATATACCATTTCATATCCCAACCTCCCAGGGTATTCTGAAACTCAACTAACTTTTTCTCATCTAGAGTTCCACAAGACCTCTAGATGGCTTTGCATAGAAACCAGTGTTTCTCGACATCCTCAACCTTTTTAACCCAAAATTTAAGGTATCGGTTGAAGAATCTTGCATGTTGATTCACCATTCAGGGGTTTGGAAACCCTACTAAAATAAACTCAAAAGGTCTCGGTTGCAAGATAACTAGAAAACTTACCCAACTTCCATCACTACCACTACTCTAACTTGTTGTACTTGAAGGGTTAGAAATAATAGAACTTATATAATGGTTTATTGTATAAATTACCATATTTGTAGATGGCATTGGGTAAATCGGTGATTCAGGTCTAGTTCCTTTACCTTTGGAACAAAAATCTTTGATCTAGAGGGTGTCGCTCAGTTGCAATGTTTCATTTATCCCATGATGCAATTTGACATCTTCTGGTGTTGCAAGTTTTGATTCTCCCTAAACTTCCTCGGGGGTTCTAGCTAAGTATTCTTCTTCAGTGGTGACATCGATTCTTGTTATTCCATCCATCTCTTCTAGACTTCCTTCCTCTTGTATGCTTCTTCCTAAACCTTCACCTCTTTCACCAAACCTTTCCTTTAAACATCAGTTCACCAACCTTCCTCATATCTGCAAATTGCACAACTTTCCTATCTCTTTCCTATGACTACTCTCAAATCCTATCTCCTTCCATGACTGAATGAACCTCTTCATCGCTTTTCTCATATGTTTCCTCTATTTCTGCCACCTATTTTCAAAAATAACATCCCTCCTCTGAGCTTATTCCTCCCTTGTACTTTTTCCTCGATGACCCCCCATGTCTCCTAGAAAATATTCCTAGACCTAAATCATGAACCCTCTCATAAATCACCCTCCCTGTGTGTAGGGGGTTACACCGCCATATCAACTGAAGGAACAGGTAACATTCCTTATACCACTAATAAAACCTTGATCCATAGAGGGATTTCCCACAACATTCTTCCTTAGCTCCTTCTTTAAATATGGCTTCGGATGTTGAGAAGGATTGATGATTCTCTACAACAAACTGGATAATATAACCCTCCAAAATAGTCTGCACCGAAAAATCCACGACATGGGAGACATGATAATCTAACCAATGAAGAACTATTAAACCTTCAATGGTCCAATTATATCTCTTTTTGACTCAATCTTTGTATTCAGTATCTTCTTACTATCAATCTAACCACTGAAATACTTCTTCAGGGAATCTAATCCAAAATATCTCATATTAATCACTAGCAGACTCTGAATAGAAGACATTATTGTTTACAACCCTAAATATTTTGTGTTGCAACGTAACTTCCTGCCGTATGAATGCATCACACCTTATTTCCCACCAGTTCTCATTATCAAACTTATAGATCTGATTAGGCATCCTATAAAGACTCACTTTAAATATCAGGTCTCAAAAACGGAATCATTTGTTGGCACAAAATTGAGACCAGGGTTCTCAAAGGTTACCAACAAAGGCACCATTGTAGTATAGATGCGTTGGCATATTCAACCCTTCCGTAGGGGAAGGAGGTCTCACGCGAAGCATAGCCGAGATTTCTGTGGTGAAGTTAGTTAATGAGAATGCAACATTGGGTATAAATTAGCACCTCATAGATTCATACATCCATGCTTAACGATGCACAGAGACAATGATCAAGTACATAACATACATAAAGTAAATAGTTTACACGAAACAATCATGGATCCATGCACATCGTAGCCAACTCATGAAAATAATAGGGACCAAAAAATTATCATCATCAACAATCATACAATAAGTATATCTCTCATGTAATAGCTTGCACAATTAAATATAGTCATGAAACCTATTACAAACTCAAAAAATTTACTGTGCAAGCATAATAAACCCATTACAATAATCCATCATGATTGTGACGCTTAATCCCAACTCGAACAGTATATCTCTCCTATATGCTCATTCATTAACTCAACCTCCTTCTTGACGAACTATTTTCTTATTTATATCTTTCCCTTTGTCACTTCTTGCTATATTTTCATCTTTTCTCTAGCATATGTTGCTTGTCCAATTTTTTCATGGTGTTTTTCCACTGCTTCTTCTGCTTTTACACTCTAATTTAGATTTTAGTCAATTTTTGCTACTTATGATTTTCCATCTAGTATCTGACTCTTTTGACTACATCTGTTACTTGCCATTTTTTAGTTTCACTACTCGTCATCTCTCAGTTAAAATGCAATTCTTTTCCCCAAAATTAAGCATTTCCAAAAATGAAGGGCCCAATAGCAGCGACTCAATCTAAATCTGCACACAACATAGATATGTTATGAAATCATGAACTAAGATTTGATATCACATCGATAATGTGTGAGTTCTTACAACGTGACATGATTGGACCTCCTCCAAGTTTTTAATACTTACCTCAACCATCGACTCGTTAGCAAAAGAGTTCGCCCATTCCTCGTTGACACACCCAATACCGAAGCTAATCACTTGATATTCATGGATACATACAAGAGTAATTCATGCTTTCATTTCTGATACAATAGTTCATGATTTCCTTGCCGATATAACATTTTTTTTTTTTGG
>JASDQU010013402.1:6464-16809 GCA_032191745.1 Picea mariana | reverse complement strand
AATCTCATACCAAATAATTAATATGCATACCATCAGTAAGCATCCAAGACAACCATCAGTGAATATAGGACTAGGTGACTTCTTCTTTGAGGGACTTCATTTTAGTTACCTTCATAGTGACATTATAGGGGGTCCCACTTATAGAATTATTTAATATATGTGTGTGTGTGTGTGTGTGTGTGTGTGTATGTTAATTTTTCCAAAATTATGTGTTCTTTGCAATTCTTTGAAGGCTAGTAACTTCATGATGATTTTAAGAGTCAACACAGTGGAGGAGCCATATTAGAGGGCCCTATACCCCTTAGTATCGGACATTCATTAGTTACATGTCCTTCTGTTTAATAACCTGTACACCAAACTTGTGGTCAACCTACTTTGGTAAGGGTCAACTCTTTGATTTTTTCAGTTAACACAAATATTTTACCTTGTAATTGCGCAATATTAACAACTTATAGAGGCCTCGTGACTCTTAATTTCCCTCGATAACCTACCATAACCTCAATCTTCATAGCTTTCTCCAGTTCTTAACCCAAAGTATCTATCCTTTGTTGTATTAAATGGATACGGGTTAAAGGTAACAGCCCCTGATTAAACCTTTCTCTCTGATGATCCTTATGGATAGGGTTTGTTAATTTCCCTAATGCATCCTTAAATAGTTGGTTGTATTCTGAAGCAGACTCACCATCTCTCTACTTTATCTCCCTCAACTCGGAGAGAGATTGTTGTTCTGACTGAGGTAATCAAAATTCCACTATAAATATCTACTTCACTTGAGTGAGTGTGAAGGCTTACCCCTGAGCCCCTAGCTCGATTTCCTTCATATACCATTTCAGATCCCAGCCTCCCAGGGTATTCTGAAACTCAACAAACTTTTTCTCATCTAGAGTTCCACAAGACCTCTAGATGGTTTTGCATAGAAACCAGTGTTTCTCGACATCCTCAACCCTTTTAACCCAAAATTTAGGGTATCGGTTGAAGGATCTTGCATGTTGATTCACCATTCAGGGGTTTGGAAACCCTACTAAAATGAACTCCAAAGGTCCTAGTTGCAAGATAACTAGAAAACTTACCCCACTTCCATCACTACCACTACTCTAACTTGTTGTACTTGAAGGGTTAGAAATAAGAGAACTTATATAATAGTTTATTGTATAAATTACCAAATTTGCAGATGGCGTTGGGGAAATCAATGATTTAGGTCTAGTTCCTTTACCTCTGGAACAAAAATCTTTGATCTAGAGGGTTTCATTCAATTGCGGTGTTTCATTTATCCCATGATGCAATTTGACATCTTCTGGTGTTGCAGGTTCTAATTCTCCCTAAACTTCCTTGGGGGTTCTAGCTAAGTATTATTCTTCAGTGGTGACATCGATCCTTGGTATTCCATCCATCTCTTCTAGAATTCCTTCCTCTTGTATGTTTCTTTATAAACCTTCACCTCTTTCACCAAACCTTTCCTTTAAACATCGGTTCACCAACCTTCCTCATCTCTGCAAATCGCACAACTTTTCTAGCTCTTTCCTATGACTACTCTCAAATCCTATCTCCTTCCATGACTGAACGGACCTCTTCATCACTTTTCTCATATGTTTCCTCTATTTCTGCCACCTATTTTCAAAAATAACATCCCTCCTCTGAGCTTGTTCCTCCCTTGTACTTTTTTCTCGATGACCCCCCATGTCTCCTAGAAAATATTCCTAGACCTAAATCATGAACCCTCTCATAAATCACCTTCCCTATGTGTAGGGGGTTACACCGCCATATCAGCTCAAGGAACAGGTAACATTCCTTCTACCACTAATAAAACCTTGATCCATAGAGGGATTTCCCACAACATTCTTCATTAGATCCTTCTTTAAATATGGCTTCGACTGTTGAGAAGGATTGATGATTCTCTGCAGCAAACTAGATAATATAACCCTCCAAAATAGTCTGCACCCAAAAATCCACAGCATGGGAGACATGATGAACTAACCAATGAAGAACCATTAAACCTTCAATGGTCCAATTATATCTCTTTTTTACTCGATCTTTGTATTCAGTATCTTCTTACTATCAATCTAACCACTGAAATACTTCTTCAGGGAATCTAATCCAAAATATTTCATATTAATCACTAGCAGACTCTGAATAGAAGACATTGTTGTTTACAACCCTAAATATTTTGTGTTGCAACGCAACTTCCTGTTGTATGAATGCATCACACCTTATTTCCCACCAGTTCTCATTATCAAACTTATAGATATGATGAGGCATCCTCTAAAAAATCACTTTAAATATCAGGTCTCTACAATGGAACCATTTTTTGGCACAAAATTGAGACCAAGGTTCTCAAAGGTTACCAACAAAGGCACCATTGTAATCTAGATGCGTTGGCATATTCAACCCTTCCGCAGGGGAAGGAGGTCTCACACGAAGCATAGCCGAGATTTTTGTGCTGAAGTTAGTTAATGAGAATGCAACATTGGGTCTAACTTAGCACCTCATAGATTCATACATTCATGCTTAACGATGCACAGAGACAATGATCAAGTACATAACAAACATAAAGTAAATAGTTTACGTGAAACAATCATGGATCCATGCACATCGTAACCGACTCATGAAAATAATAGGGACCAAAACATTATCATCATCAACAATCATACAATAAGTATATCTCTCATGTAATAGCTTGCACAATTAAATATAGTCATGAAAACCATTACAAACTCAAAAATTTTACTATGCAAGCATAGTAAACCCATTACAATAAGCCAGCATGATTGTGATGCTTCATCCCAACTCTAACAGTATATCTCTCCTATATGCTTGTTCATTAACTCAACCTCCTTCTCAACGGACTGTCTTCTTATTTATATCTTTCCCTTTGTCACTTCTTGCTATATTTTCATCTTTTCTCTAGCATATGTTGCTTGTCCAATTGTTTCATGGTGTTTTTCCACTGCTTCTTCTACTTTTACACTCTAATTTAGATTTTAGTCAATTTTCTCTACTTTTGATTTTCCATCTAGTATCCGACTCTTTTGACTACATTTGTTACTTGTCATTTTTTAGTTCCACTATTCGTCATCTCTCAGTTAAGATGCAACGCTTTTCCCCAAAATTAAGCATTCCCAAAAATGAAGGGCCCAATAGCAGCGACTCAATCTAAATTTGCACACAACATGGAGATGTTATGAAAACATGAACTAAGCTTTGATATCACATTGATAATGTGTGATTTCTTACAACGTGACATGATTGGACCTCCTCCAATTTTTTAATACTTATCCCAACCATCGAATCGTTAGCAAAAGAGTTCGCTTGTTCCTCGTTGACACACCCAGTACTGAAGATAATCACTTGATATTCATGGATACATACAAGAGTAATCCATGCTTTCATTTCTGATACAATAGTTCATGATTTCCTTACTGATATAACAATTTTTGTTTTTCTGGATGATACAGGGACAAGACCCTACCAAACTACCTTTCGTATTTTGGCCATAAATTTTGACTCTGATACCCGTTTCATGCATTCCTTATACCGTTGGAAAGGTATTTTCAAGATATACAAATTCATGGTAATATTATTGGAGAAATTCCTCACCAACGTTTCACATTTTTCATGATTAATATCTACCACATTGTCGACAACCGCAAAGAAAGTAGTACCTCAACCAAAAGTAGAGGAACCAAGAACGAAACTCATGGAAGCATATATGAATTCACACTTAATTAATTCCTCGGATATATCGGTTAAAATGCATGATTTTAATAGTTTATACTAAAGTTATTCTATGGTCACTCACCTATTGCATTTGGAATGCTTCCAGGTACCAATGATAAATGAAGGTCCTTCTCACCACCCTGGATAGGCAATGTGTGAGGGAAGAAAAGAATGAAGGCACAAATACCACACATCAAGCAAATATACCAATATGCATCAATACCCTCAAAAATATGATCTTCCACTGAATATGATATATAAACACCAACAACAATATTTGTCGCAACAACGAGGGAGTAGCGAAAGGGAACCAAACTCGAATGGTTGAAGAAGAATTATGAATCCCATTATGGTTGAATAACAAAACTAGAGAGAGAAATGTTTTCCCATGTTGAGACCAATATTCACGGTGGGTGAGGTGCACTATGGCCACAATCTATGATGTACCACCAACACTAAAAGACAAATTCAAAAGGTAACTTGATATTATACATAAAATCATAAACATTTATGTTTCCCTTGTTCTCTCATCATTACGAAGTGGATAAGGAAAAAAAGTTTGTAAATGAATGGTCATAGGGGGAAGGAGGAAGGCCAAGATTCAAATTGAAAATCAATAAATACAGGGATTGTATCCAAGTAAAGGGATTTTTTCTCTTTAATCTTTCATATACTATTAATGAAACTTTTAATGAGGAGAAGCTTGTTTGTCCAAGCTATTTTTTGAAGAACTTTGATTATCATGTTGGACATAATGTGGACTATTCCTTTGTGTTTTTCTCATCACTCAGATTGTGTAAGAATGTACATCGTATTGCAAACTATTCTCATGTATGTTTGTTGCATTTTTATTTCATTTCTTCAAGGGATATTTGTCTAAATTTGTGGGCATAGGAATGTAAATAATTGTTTAAATGCTAGACTACTCTTTTTTTGCAATTATTTATTCATATTCGCGTCTTTTCTCTATGTGAAATAATTCTCAAGCCATTAACAAGAGCATGGTTGGTTCTATGTTTTCCTTCTAGTTAACTTAGCTTCATCTAGATGCATGCATCGTAGATTAGCTACATTTCATTCTTTTTCTTAGAAAACCTTCATAGGTGGACCAGGTCGTAATTGGTAAACCCAAAACCAAAAATGCTTATCGGTCCAAAATCCATATAGGTTCCCTATTCCAAACAGTGAGAGGTTTGATTTGGACTTCTTATTAGGGGTGACCCTTGTTGTTGATAAAGGGCATTTTTCCCGCGTCAACAAGTGCTTGTTGAGAAATTACCCAAAAGCATGTGTGAATGTTCTTGTGATCACTTCTATTATAGCTATATTTCTTGGACCCCCTAGCTGAAATAGTTTTGGTTGGTATTTGTTGGATCCCTAGAGGGGATGAGGATTTTATAAGAGGTTTTCATGTACAAAAGTAAATTCTATCCCTTGGGTTGTGTAGACTGATGGGGAAGAGAGTTGGGTGACTAAAATTGTCGTAGGAGTCATGCCATTGTGAATTTACTAGGTATTGGAGTGTTTGAGTTGAAAATAATCAACCCTATGATACATTATTCTTATGAACTCATATCCCTAGATCGAGGGTGACATTCTTCTAAGAGAACTGTAGCAGTATATTCTATGGTTGGGTGGAAGATCTGTCAACTATAGCTAGTTATAAAAACCTATATAAAGATAAGTGTTCTAGACACAATGTTAATTATTTTCTTAATGTTTTGTTTAATTGCTACTTTTTATTCTATGTTTTGTGTTTTTTGAATGCTATGTATTCTTAACAATCTGCATTTACAATTTTAAAAATTTGTATAGTTGCTTGAGCCTGTATGATATGCTTCACACATTCATTTTTAAATGGTATCATAGTATGTAATTTTGGTTTGGTAATGGGTACATTACAACTATAATAATTGTAATATTGATTGTCACATTAAATATAAGTGTTGAAAGCTACATCCCAAGATGAATCCAAAAGAACTTCACGAAGGATGTGAAAAAGAGGAACATTCTAGTCATGGATTCAAGAAACCAAATAGAGAGAAGATCGAATGAAGATGAAAATATTATAAACACTACAATGAAAAAGGAGGTGAACTTATGTATCCTTCATCCCATGGAAGAGAAGGATATGACTAAACTCTTCCATGTTAATATCCATGTCAAGAAGACAAAAGTAGATCCTCTATTTGATTCCAATTCATAGGAAACCTCATAGTAGAAGATCTGGTCAACAATATTGGATTGTAAGTTCATGACCATCCTCACCCCTATCCATTGGGAAGGGTAAATAAGGAAATTTATTGAGCTAAGGGTCACTAATTAGTGTAAGATCAAATTTTCTATAAGTGAAAATTATATTGATGAATTTGAGGTAGATGTAGTACCACTTGATGTGTTTGGTGTAGTCTGTAATACCCCTAAGCCGAACCCTAATTGAAAATGTATATATAGATTGGTGGCCAGGATATTTTGGGCTAGAGTTGCTTTGTATATATGTTTTGAGGCAAGAGTGTCTTTGTGGTTATTAGGCTCGAGAGCCCAGATGCTAAAAGGATAGTGAGTGTATCATTGTAATATGTAATCACACTCAAATTTTTAATAAAAATGCATCATTTTTGTAGACCAACCAGACAAAAGAGTATAGAGGGATAGAACTCCACTACAAGGGAAAGGGGGGCTAAGAGTCTAGAAAGAGGGACTAAGCCAAGGGGGATTAAGCCCGAGAGAATATTATATTAAAATTTCCTAAATTCTAAGTTATATGATATTTAATCCTAAGTCCTAAGGATGAGGAATGTATCATCCAAGTGGGGAAAAGGTAGTTCCCAACATGACAAGTGTCGAGTTGGGAACATGCATACATAAAGTGGGGAAGTAATGTATTTTCCATCATTCTCTCATTATTATCTCATTCATCCTGACCATTCGTAGCTTATTTCCACCACCATTTGTACATGTATTGGGAGCTTTGGGAGATAATTGTATCCAGTAAATTTGGGTAGTTTGAGTATACTGAAGAGGCGGGTTGTCATACCTACGAGAATTATCTCTGGGTGAGAGAATTGTCATGGATTATTTTCCATGTGCATTGGGAAATAGATACAGAGCTCTAAGACATTTTGTCTGACCTATTGTTGAAGTCACAAAAGGGAACTGGGATAGTCAAAGGATTTTTTAGCAGAGAATGGGTACACTTCTTTGGGTGGGATAGGTTTTGGGAAATGAGAGGTTGTAGTCTAGTTGCAGTAGTTGGAACCTTGACTTGAGTTTCATTGTGCTCATTAGACCTTAGTCTGGCTTAAGAAGCCTGATATAGTGGGAAAACCCCCCTACGGACTACACGAGGGTTCTAAAGTGCAGGCAGAGCTAACCTTCTAAAGTATCCTAGTTTTAACCACTATCCCAAAAACACCCCACATTCATATATAAAGCAAAAAGTATATGGATCCAGTAGTCTTACCTTGAACTCTGTGTCCGGTGTCGATCCCAATGCATCCAGTCGCTTCTCGATTGTAAATCTCGTCCCAAGGCTGACCAGGATTCACCAAAACACAAACAAAAAACTGTGAACAAGCATTTTATATATGGATTAATGGGTTAGATGTCATAACAAAATGTAAATCATACATAGATATAAAACACATCATATGGTGGGATAGAAAAAGTACTTCTTTATATTAATCTCATAATGTCACTTACAAAAAGAGATCGGCAACTGCTCCTCGAACCCAGTCCTGGGCTCCTCTTCACCAAGCTCCAACTGCTTCCACGTATCCTTCTTCTCTCACACTTCTCTCTAGAGAATAGGCATAGGTTTATGGATGAGGAAAAAGGGAAAGAATGGGGAATTCTGGCTCAAACTCACAATGTGGCTGCAAATTCTTAGGGTAAGGGGGGATTAGGAAATGGGCAGAGTTTCACTAATTTCATGATTCTCCTTAGAATGGGACCCCAACCTCTTCTTTTATATGCCAAAAAGATATTTATTTGGTTGGGTGACGGGCTATGGGCAGTCAATTGATTAGAAAACTACCCAAAAGCCCGTATTCCCTTGCAATTTTTTATTTTTTGCAACTTTTGTGGGTATACGCGGGTTGTAATGGTGCAGCTAGCATATGTACATGTGCAGTAATGGTGTATCTAGCATACATATGTGAGAATTAGTGGTGAAGGGCGTGCACATCTTCAAAAAATTGGTTTTTAAGAAGAGTTATTCAATATTGGCTTGGCAAAAATAGTAAGTAAGATGCCCTGCTGCTAGGTATGCATGTCTGGTGAAAATTAGGGTTATAACAGATGCCCCCTAATGTGTGAGGTTAGAATAACATCTGATGGCCTAAATACATTAGAAATATTTACCAACGTATGAAGCGAGTGAGCCCAAGACCAGAGTTCAAGAGGTGCCATCTGCAAAATAACAATTGTCTCACCGAGGCGGGCATATCCATGATCAGGATGAAATAAATCATCGATGCCAATCAAATACACTGTAGATCCATGTCATATAACTATATAAAGTGTATCCATGAACATTACACCGTGGATCTACATCTCAAAATCAAAATATATACATGAATAGTATCCATCTTTAAGAAGCTAATGACGCCTGATGGCTGGAGATGAGGTCTTCAAAGCTCGAGAAACAACTTCAAGATCTTCTAAAATAGGGTAGGAGTGTAATGTGAGTGTACATATTCACTACCCAGAGGTCTTTTATGGCTTGTTGGGGAACAAACAAGAGGATCTTGGTGATCAGGTAGAGAACTTCATTGATTTTGAACAAAGACTTTGATTGGAATTTCGGGATGGTCGGGCATGAGGAAAAGAGACAAACTATAGAAGGGCCAACTCAATTTGGGTAAAAACTTCCCTTAGACAATAGCATGATGAAATATGAGACTCAGTGCTATCACTGAAATTTCATCCACACATGGCAACAAGAACTCCGCATCGTCAAAACAGAAATGATAGTCATTCATGGCACAGGATTAAAACCACAGCATTGCAAAAGGGTCAAAAACTATACAAAGTAACCAAAAATTGAAGGGCGCTTTATAGAATCTGGGTGCACATGCATATGCATGGAAAAGCAACGTACAATGTGCACATACACGCATGATGCCCGGCTATGGGGCGAAAAACCCCCGCACCAGCTAAACAATGCATTTATTGAAATTGGTCGACTTCCCAACCACTAATGGATCAGCTCCCAAGTCGATTTGACACCAAATCCGGGCTCAATCCGCATGGTGGGTTGGTCAAAGACCTAATTGAGCCCTAAAGAGCCCCTTTTCACACTCCAAAGAGGTTACATAATCACCCCATGCTAGGCTATAAAAAGTCATGAATAACCATCACTTTCTCAAGGAATTCTATGTATTGTTATGTTGCTAAGATTGCTAAGGACTCATTCTTTGGCAAAAACACATTTGGCACCATTTCATAGGGCTATACACCCCTCTCTTGAGTGGATATGCTTGGAGTTATTTTACCATCATTCTCATCTTTTTCATTGTAAGGAGAGCAAGTTGTGAGGGCCTCAAGAGCCTTCCTTTGGAGGAAGAAGGAACTGCAGTTCCCTTCCTTCATAGTGTTCTGGATTTCATCAATAGACCAGCTCAAAATATTGGTGATATGAGTCTTGTTGTCTTTGTTATTTATTTTTTCATATGCTCATAGTTTTAGTTTGTTTCAGTTTGTTTTTTGTTTATAGTGTAGTTGTTTCTCTTTCTAACCTTTCACTCTACAGCTGTCATGCCTAGCAGAGCCCAACTGGGCATGTAAGCACTCTCAATTTGCTCACAAGGTGACGAATAGAGTGCAAACAGATTGGCGACCATACTGGGGAGAAGGTATCAATTCCTCCCTCATTTGGGCTTATTTTTCTTTCCTTTTGATTTCATTAACTTGCAGGTTCACAAACCGGCCTCTGCCGACCTGCTAACCAGTCAATTCACAAGAGATTTGAGAGAAATCCATCTAGATTTTTCTTCTCGGCCGTTTACCACAGGCGCACGGTTTTTCCACCACACAGGCGTGCATCGTGCGCGCATGCGCCTGTGCAACAGTCTCTCTCTGCGCGCATGCGCTTTCGGCCTCAATTCTGCTAGCGCCCGTGCGCTCTGTGCGCCTGTGTATGCACTGGGTGGCGCGCATTTGATTTAAATTTCACATTGTAAGCTCTTGGATGTGGGGAAAGTCATTTTTCCTTCTTAATAATGATGATATGCATGCTCTAAATACTGCACCACTTAGACCCCTCAACTTATAAAGGGGATAGTCAAACAAACATAAGCACTTAGGTGGATAAAAATCAATTTCCCTTATTTGCTTTTTGCCACATGGATGGCTTGCTTTGATTTATAAATCTAAGTTGATCAATTCTAATCACATATAAACTCACATTTTGGGACTATAAGTTGCAAGTAACAATCTTGAGTATGCTCTTCTCTTGCGCCATCAAGCGATCTTGAGAACCAGAAAAGGACTGCGAAAACGATCTCATCTCCCTTAACAAAATTTCAAAAACTTTTAGGAGAGGACAAAGGCCCTTTTGGGACCCCTCTTAGTTTCATTTTTCAAACACATTCTTGTAACGGGCCCATACATGCCCACATGTCAACAAAGA
>JASDQU010013401.1:164244-183303 GCA_032191745.1 Picea mariana | reverse complement strand
TATGGATGTAGTTTTTTTTCGATAATTACTTAATTTGTCTTAAGCTTAAAAAAATAGTAATCAAACCACGATATAAGTGGTGAAAAGAGGTGAAACGCTTTTTCTCAAAAAACAATTTTGGTTGACATGGTCCAATGATGAAGCTCTGCTATCTCTTGTGATTAAACATCCAAGGAAGCCCTACTTCAACATGCCTACACAATGTGAAAAACAACAATCCTTGTATTTGGTTAATTAAAGGTTAGGTATTGAAAACATGTCAACAATGAAGAATTTTACATCCATTTGTATGACAAGGTAGCATCAATATGTCAATGATAAAGAATATTACATCCATTTGTACGACAAGGTAGCATAATTAAAGACGACAACACCCAACCATGTGTCAAAAGTGGTTGGTCACAATTGTAAGTAGTCAGTGCATACATGTGAAAAGCAAGTGAAAAACATGGTTGCCAAAAAAATTGAATTAACCAAAACAAACAATGAAATGGATAAAAAATTAGTCTAGCACAAACTATGTTTGTCTCATAATGATGACGTGTTGTGATTATATAAAAATAACTTTGTATAATAGAAATTGTGTTTCAACTTGGGTACCTACACATTCTGAAGTATCAGATATGTACTAAGTAACAAAAAGAAGATATGTTGAAATCCCACTGCCAACATCCAAAGAGCCCAACAATTGGAAAAAATGTGTACGAGTTTAGGGATCCATTAAAGTTTACTTGTTCAAGAAGCCCACCAAAAAAATGAGCTTGGTCGATCTTATGGTTGCCACTGAAGACTTTAGTGAAGACAATATCATATTGTGCAGTTGGGATTGCAAATATCAGTTGTTGAGATTGCACAATCCGGCAACAATAGGGGTTTTTCAAGGCTCTAAACCCATTTATGCATTCAAAAATGCAATTTCATCAATGACAAATTATAATTTCACCAAAAATTATATACCAGGATTTCGATGATGATTTCCAAAAAACGTCCAAATCTTAGAATGTTTAGACTTCTTCATCAATTAATCTTTTCTATGAAAATGAAGGATTCATTTCACTAATTTCAAGGTTTTTATGTATGTTAACCTGAATTTTGGCAGTTGTTTTAGTGGATTGATGACTCTTGCTTTTCTTTGGAGGAAAAATATTTTGTTCTATTTGGTAGAAGATCAAGGTCTCAATCTATTGCCTTTGATTTTTGCATAATTTAAGGGCATTATTATCACATTGTACATTTTAGTCTTCCAAGAATTCAAAATCTTTTCCATCTAATTTGAAATTTAATGTTCAAACTACTATGAATTTTTCAATTTGGCTTAAGATATTTTCACTGAAATAAACAAAATCAAGAGATAGGGAAAGTACCTTGGGATGGAACAACATGTATTTGAGTATAGAGATTTTAAATTAAGATAACTAAAATTGCATATGAATATTTCCACCATCTTGGTCAAGATACACAAGATTTGAAAATTATTTGCATTGTACATTGCTCGCCTAGGGTGATTGGACACGCCACATCCTCCTACCATATGTCCATTGTCACTTAGCCTACTAAACAATCCATTTAATTTATTCATGAACCTTGTTTAACTAATCCTCTATTATTTATTAATGGACCATCCAGAAAAATAAAACACTTCTCCTATCTTCAACTAACATAACCATCCTATATCAGTTTGGCATTCCCTTTCCCTTGCTTTGAGGGTATGCTAGTTATTAGATATAGTAGGTTCACAACAGTTAGAATTGGTTTTGACCAAGGAGATCCATTAGCCAACATCATTTATCGTCAACTCCTCATCATTGATGGTTTATTTGATTAGAAAGAAACCATTTTGTTGTTTCCCATGGCTACAACTATGACCCATCTGGTGACGCAAAGAGGTATGGCCACCACATTTCTCTTATGTGGAAGTGAGTCAGGATACCTAATGATGAAAACAATCATTGTGTTGGTCATTCTTGCCATGAAATTGTAAGGGATAATCCAATAATATATAATTCCTAGGGAATTATATATCTCTTCTAAATGCTTCTCTCTTGCAATAGGGAATGTTTGGAAAACTTTTGTTATGGGTAGTCTAAGGTCTCCCGTGACACCCACCAATCACGCACACTCGAGAAAATTTGGGGACGAGTCGGGAAAAAGAACACAAGGGGCATGCGGTCAGTGGAAGGAAAGAAGTTTTTGAGGAGAAACTCAGCAAGAAAAAGAGAGCAAGTTTGAGGTAAATTTATGAACAAAGGAAGAACTGAGGCAGAGTTGTGAAGATGGAAGAAAAGTATTCAAGGGTGGGACGCACTAGGAGATTTTGTTGGAAGCTTGGAACATATTTCTGGGTGAGGCATGTGCGAGGAAGAACCAAAATCTATGTTAACTTGGTGAAGTCTACTGTAGAGAAGGGACAACAAGTCTAAAGTTGTGCACAACGCAGGTGGTTTTGAAGGTGGTTTGTGACATCCCCAAAAATAAATTATTTTTGAAAATTTAAATTTGCTGGAAATTTATTCCATTTTTAGTAAATTTGAATTTGGAAAATTTTTGCCATTTATGGCAATTCCGAATTTCGAATTTGATATTTGTAATAAATTATTATGACTATTGGGCAAAGATCTAATTTGAATCAACTAACTATTTGGCAATGACACTTGTATAAAAACATAATATTTTATATTGATTGCAGGAGGACAAATGGAACAACCATGTTAAAATTAGCTGACCATGACTCCATGAGTAGGGAACATGTTGGAACTACCCATAGGCATATTTTTACAAGTGGAAAATCAGTGATTTGGCCATTGGCAGCCCCTGAAAATCAGGGATTTAGAAAGTTGCAAAAATTCCCAAGGGAGGGAAAAAGGACCTAGGCAAATTAATAAATAAGCATATGTGAGGAGGCAGGATGCTGCCAAGTATGCTGAGAAAGAGACTATTGATTTTTTTTCCTTGTTGTTATGAACACTGAATGAGTGTGAGGCAAGAGGGATCTATTGAATTGAAGGACATTGTTGAAGAGGAATTTCCAAGTTCGCCCTCATGTACTCATGGTAAAGCTAGGAGGTGAACCGTGCAAGTGATCTTGGCTGCTCGGTTCTACGGTTGGGAGGAACGTGGTTGTTCCCTTTGTCTTCCCGCGAGTTTAGTTCAGATATGCTACTCTAATCCTTATCTGTCTGAATGATTTTATATTTGATGCACTGTACATGTTAAATCTGAACTGAAATGGTTCCCAGTATCTATTTTAATGATCGTATAATTGTTGTAAGTTATTTACTGTATCTAAATTTTAGTATTTCTGTCTCTGTGGGATGAATTAGTTACTGATATAGTGAAATCATTAAAGTTGGTATGCATTCAATAACCTGGACAAAGGTTGTTCGATTACATGAAATGTACAGTCCACTTTGTTATATAATAGTTTACAGATCATTTCTGAAATCGTCCCCTGGTAACCTCTACTATGGATTTAGAACATGTACATAAATATAAAATATTTGAGATTCTCATAGAATAAGAAAACAGATTGTAGGATTTAGTTCTAGAAATGTTTCCTGAAATTAAAACTTTAAGTAGAATCGAATATGTAGCAATGAACTTGAACAAACAAATCTATTGCAAGCATATATTTAATTCTGCAATTTAATTCCTAGACAAAATTATATATATAGTCGAACTTGGATAGAACTAGAATAATGAAGCATATGGGAATGAATATAACTAAGGGATCAAGATTACCCTAAACTAAACGATATAATTATATGAATTGCTATTACCCGAATGAAAGGTTATACATGATAGTATCCTACTACAGAAAAGCGACTAATGTTTTCGCTGATACATTATCAACGTATGATGCATCTTATATATGTTGTGAGCGGGCACTATTGCCTATACAAGGGTAGGGTATCCCAATTTGACTATATCTTGAGGCATGCTGAGAGAAACAAAGAATATTTTTTTCGATTTCATGGCTGTAGCATTACTACACCTCGAACAAACAATTGTAAGATTTAGGATATCCTTTAAATTTGCTTTGCAGTTTCCAGAAAACTATTTTAGGAAATTACAGAGTAAATGCAATCTATTCTGAAGATGCAATTGATTGAAAGAAAAGAATCTACAAAATGCAGAAGTCTGGAGATGCGAAAACCCATTTTTGAACGATCCCCTTTGGGGTAAATTCAAAATAAGAATTGTATTAACAAGAGACTAATCATACAGACATTAATAAAATCAAGAAATGATGGTTATTGTAACTTACATAGAGATTCCCAAATACATTAAATTACAGAAGTAATATATAGAACGTCGAGGATAAATTATCCCGAAAGCTTTTTCTTCAAATGGAAAAATAAGATCCCTCCAATACTAAGCTTAACAGATTTAAGATTTCCCCAACAGTAAACTTAGATCTGTTTTCACCAATTCCAGTATTTGAATATCAGTCATTTCCCTACATCATGCTTGACTGTACATATCTCCTTAAATCAAACTTTAACAAAAAAAACAAATCAGGGTTTAACCCTCAGACATCCGGCATAGGAAATCGGAGCATGGGAAATGTTACTTTTAACAATAGAAAGCTACGAACAGAATCATGACCTCCATGCTTTGAAATTGAGGAGCTAGTTTGAGAACCACTATTCGAAACCTGAGTACCTTTTTCATGATGGGTAGGGGCCGATTCCTGCGCCGTGAAGTGGGCATAAACCCTGCAATTTGCCATCATAGAAAAACATTAGTAAAATACAGAGTAAGACTTTAAACTTAGAATCGAAAGGTAAATTGATAACCACAGCTATGCCTGGTGATACTTAACTTAGGAGCCAAAACACAGCATCCACCAGTTGTCGTGCCCTTGTCTTTTAATCAACCTTGGCCAAGGGGAGGACTGTCCCAGAAACTTCTAGTGGGTACCCTCGCAATAGGCAGAGTCCCACCATTAATACAGAGAATCCCATTTATACAAAATTTATGAATTACTTTAAAAATAAAAATAACAGTGTGAAAAGTACTCTAACTTAGCAAGAGATAAAATCCTGGTAACCCACCACCTTACTGCAAATAATATGCATCAGTCACAGAGAAGAAACAGAGACGTTAAGAGTCAGAATTGACCCTATTTTTCCTTGGAACCTTTCACGGCGTAAGAATAGACTTTTCTGAACTACTCTGAGTTACTTCCAAATACATTTACTAGTCACGGGGTAAAACTGGAAATAATTCCGCAGGAACACAAATAGTAGACGCGAGGTATGACTTTAGGTTCATAGAGGTACAGAGTAGTGACTCTCGGATATAGTGGGAAAACCTCTTCTACAGCCGATACTAGAATAGAAAATGCATAGACTTTGAACATAATCGTTGGGAGTAAAGGGGGCCCTTAAAATCACAGTAAAGGTTACAATAAGTAAATGTTTTTATCTTAACCAAACATTGAACTCTGTTTTCAAATTTAAGATATGATAGTTCCCTTAGAAAACTTACCAGGAAGTCGTTTGTTGCCGTCGACTTCACCAAAGTTTGTTTGCAGAGGCAGTAACCTTTCCCTATGGAAGAATGCATAATACAAAACCCTCTCCTTTGCAGTCACAAGGGCAAAAGAGGAACCGCCTAAACCTAAGAGGAGACGAGTATCGCTCTTTAAAACACAGAAGGTATGAACCCTGTGCTAGGGAAAAGTTGGCGCACCAGGATTGGGAAAGACAGGTGGGAGAGTCATCGGGACTAATGTTTAAGAGGACCCTAATTAATTACAGGACAGAGCCTTAACTCCTCCTGACAAATACATCCATCTCCCTTATTGTTGAATATGCGAAGTTAATAGCAATCAATCTATGACTATCCAGTGAAACTAATCGGTCACTAACCTATTGTCATTTTAGTTATCTTTCTGTTACCCCATCAGGAAGAGGAGGTTTAGTTATTGTAGTCACGTAGAGAATTGTGCAGAATTGGTTTGGTCCCAATCATTATGGTGGAGACTAAAAGTGTCATAACTAAGATGAAGCCATCAAAGAAAATCACATTGAAACAACTCATAAACCATCATTAAAATCCTTAACCTGTTCCTGATACGCACTATGTTAAGGATTTGAATTATGATGTTGACACAGCTAGGTAAGAGTACTAGTATTAATTCTCAGGGGTATAAACTTGTATGCAAAATCTAAATAGCCCGATTCTTTTAACAAGGGATCTAAAAACTTGAATCCTAGTATATAGGTGGATACATGTATTGTATTAGTATCTATATAATAACATATGAGTTGGAGAAATACTTGTAATCGTTGGGAACCTCTCTTACAAGTGTTAAGTTAGTATGGCATAAGGTTATTCAAAGAAAAAATGTAAGTACCTGTTATACGATTTGATTAAATGAAGAAACTGGTAAATAATGTACCAAAAGAAAAAAAAATTATGATAAATTTGAGGTACATTACATATGGTATCAAAGCAAAATTTACAACACTGGGCCTGAACAGGACCACTTTAGTTGCTTAGTATATATTTTTTTTCATATAAAACTAATAAATCTTTTGGTTACAAACAGAAAGCTCTTTCTGTTTTGGTGATTAATTATGGCAGCTCAGGACAATGCAGAAAACAAGATGGAATAAAATCCGCAGCAAAGACCTCCTGGAGATACAAGGCAGAACAGTGATGAAAGCTCACCCACAGAAGTGTTGGAAACAATGAGGAATCTTATTGTTGAACTACACAATTTTAAAGTCAACAATGAAAACTTGAAGAAGGCACAGCAGGAAAGTAATTGACTTTATTTCTGATTTTGAGTTCAGCTTAGATGGTCAAACTATAAGGACCAATCTGAACATCCTACCACTAGGATCTTACGATATGATTATTGGGATGGATTGGTTGGAACGACACAAAGCAATATTAGATTGTTATACAAAGATACTTAGCTATAAAGATGATTATGGCACTACCAGAACAACCCAAGGTATACCAAAACCGGTATCAGTCAGACAAGTTTCAGCGATGCAACTAAAGAAATGTATGAGAAAGGAATGTCAAGCTTATGCCATCCAAGTGACGAATCTAGCAGAAAAAAGAAGATAAGTCAAAGTTAGAAGACTTTGTTGTCCTACATGAATTCAGAGACATGTTTGTGGATGAGATACTAGAATTACACCCTAGAAGGGAAATAGACTTCTCCATATACCTACTACAAGGTTCAACCCCTATCTCAAAAGCACCTTACTGAATGAGTCTACCAGAACTGACAAAATTAAAAATACAAATACAGGAATTGTTGGACAAAGAGTATATCAGACCGAGTGTCTCACCTTGGGGGGCACCAGTCCTCTTTGTGAAAAAGAAAGACGATACTCTAAGACTATGTATCGATTATAAACAACTGAACAAAATGAATATTAAGAATAAATACCCCTTACCAAGGATAAACGATCTATTCGATCAAGTAGGTGGGGCCAAGATCTTTTCAAAGTTGGATTTACGATCCGGTTATCATCAAGTTCGGATAAAAGACAAGGACATAAACAAAACAGATTTTCAGACAAGATATGGACACTATGAGTTCGTAGTCATACCTTTCAGTCTCACTAACGCACCAGCCACGTGTATGTGCCTAACGAACAGTATTTTCAGTCAGTACTTGGACAAGTTCGTGGTAGTATTTATCGAGGATATCCTGGTGTATTCAAAAATAGAGGAGGAACATGAGGAACACTTAAGAATAGTTCTGCAAACATTGAGGAAGCACAAACTGTACGCCAAATTTGACAAGTGCGACTTCTATAAAAAATAAATACAATATCTAGGACATGTAATTTCAATAGAGGGCATTGTCGTAGACCCAAAAAAGACAAAATCCATTATGGAATGGTCGGTACCTAAAAATGTAGCAGATATACGGTCATTCATGGGAATCACCGGATATTACCACAGGTTTATAGAAGGGTTTTACAAGATATCCTACCCTATCACCTCATTACAAAAGAAAGGAACTAGGTTTAACTGGTCAGAGAAGTGTCAAGGCAGTTTCAACAAACTAAAGGAATTATTGACAACTGCACCCATATTGAAAGTAGAAGACCCAGATAAACACTTCACCGTATGTGTTGATGCAAGTAAAGAAGGACTAGGTGGTGTCTTAACTCAATAAGGACACGTTATTTGTTATGAGTCCCGGAAATTAAAATAACTCGAGAAAAATTATGTCACTCATGACTTAGAATTTGCAGCAGTAATACACGCCTTAAAAATGTGGCGACACTACATAATGGGTAGAAAATTCCTATTATTAACTAATAATAGTGGGGTGAAATATTTGTTTAACCAACTAGATCTTAATGCAAGACAAGCAAGGTGGTTAGCCTTCTTGAACGAATTTGACTTCGAGGTTAGACATATCAAGAGCAAGGAAAATAAAGTAGCATACGCTTTAAGCAGAAGAGTCCATGGGTTATTTGAGATAAATATCAGCAGGGAAAAAAGTGATATGGAACAAAGAATAAGGATGGCAGGTATTAACAAAGAAAACTACACTAAGATAATGGCAGAATTACAAAACAGTACCGCAGACTCAGATAAACTAGATCTAAGTATCGACAAGAAGGGACTGCTATGATTTAAAAACAGACTTTACATAACCGATTCAGCAGAGTTAAAGTTAACAGTCTTGGACGAAGTGCATAAGAAACCATATTCTGGCCACCCAGGTTACCAGAAAATGATAACAGCACTTAGGAAACTATTTTATTGGCCTAATATGAAGGGCAAAACAGCAGAATACCTGGCTAGGTGCCAATATTGTCAACAAGTTAAGGCCGAGCACCAGCATCCAGTTGTCTTATTACAACCATTACTAGTACCAGAATGGAAATGGGAGACCATATCACTAGACTTTATACCGGGTTTGCCTAAAACTCAAAAACAGAATGATTCTATCATGGTTGTAATCGATAAACTCAGTAAATCTGCACACTTTATTCCTGTAAAGTCTACTTTTAAATCTATAAACATTGTTGACATATTCGTGAAAGAAATTTTTAGACTGCATGGTATTCCTAAAATGGTGATTTCAGATAGAGACATAAAATTCACAACCGCCTTTTGGAAGGAATTGTTTGTAGGGCTAAATACCAATTTGAATTTCAGTACGAGTTATCATCCACAAACGGATGGACAAACCAAATCATAGAGGATATGCTCCACATGTATGTAAGAACAAAACCAAACAAGTGGGAATACTATATACACTTGGTAGAATTTGCATATAACAATGGGTACCAAACTTCAGCAAAGTTGAGCCCTTTCGAAGTACTGTACGATAGAAAGTGTATGACTCCAATCAGCTAGGATAACCCGGCTGACAGACTCATGGTTGGACCAGAGATGCTCCAAGAAATGGAGAACATGGTAAGAAAGGTACAATAGAACTTGAAGGAAGCACAAGACAGACAGAAGAGCTATGCAGATCAGAAAAGAAGACACTTAGAATTTCAAGCGATAGACCATGTGTACTTGAAGGTCAAAGCCCGAAAAATCTCATTGAAGTTAGGGAACTGTGCCAAGATGGCACCCAGGTTTTGTGGGCCCTTTGAGATACTAGCTTGAATTGGACCCATAGCATATCAACTTGCACTTCCATCTAATCTAAGAATTCATAATGTATTTCATGTTTCTTTGTTGAAAAAGTATATTCACGACCCTACTCATATCATTGATTGGAACTTGGTACAGGTGGAACCCAAAGGCGAGCTCCAGGTGGAACCCCTATGCATTCTAGACCGGAGAGAAATAGCACTTCGGAACAGAGTCGTCGCTCAGGTAAAGGTGCAATGGAAGCACTTTAGTCTTGAGGAGGCCACTTGGGAATTGGAGGGAGATTTGTGGAAATCTCATCCAATCTTGTTCCAAGAAAGGAACAAACATTGAGGACAGTGTTTTATTGAAGGGGGAAAGGATGTGACATCCCCAAAAATAAAATATTTTTGAAAATTTAAATTTGCTGGAAATTTATTTCGTTTTTAGTAAATTCGAATTTGGAAACTTTTTGCCATTTATGGAAATTCCGAATTTCGAATTTGATATTTGTAATAAATTATTATGACTGTTGGGAAAAGATCTGATTTGACTCAACTAACTATTTGAAAATGACACTTGTATAAAAACAAAATATTTTATATTGATTGCAGGAGGACAAATGGAACAGCCATGTTAAAATTAGCTGACCATGACTCCATGAGTGGAGAACATGTTGGAACTACCCCTAGGCTGATTTTTACAAGTGGAAAATTAGTGATTTGGCCATTGGCAACCCCTAAAAATCATGGATTTAGAAAGCTGTGAAAATTCCCAAGGGAGGGGAAAAGGACCTAGGCAAATTAATAAATAAGCATATGTGAGGAGGCAAGACGTTGCCAAGTATGCTGGGAAAGAGACTATTGATTTTTTTTCCTTTCTCTTATGAACACTTAATGAATGTGAGGCAAGAGGGATCTATTGAATTGAAGGACATTGTTGAAGACGAATTTCCAAGTTCGCCCTCATGGACTCATGGTCAGGCTAGGGGGTGAACCGTGCAAGTGATCTTGGCTGCTCGGTTCTACGGTTGAGAGGAATGTGGTTGTTCCCTTTGTCTTCCTGCGAGTTTAGTTTAGATATTCTACTCTAATCCTTATTTGTCTGAATGATTTTAAATCTGATGCACTGTATATGTTAAATCTGAACTGAAATGATTCCCAGTATCTGTTTTAATGATCGTATAATTGTTGTAAGTTATTTATTGTATCTAAATTTCAATATTTTTGTCTCTGTGGGATGAATTAGTTACTGATATAGTGAAATCATTAAAGTTGGTATGCATTCAATAACCTGGACAAAGGTTGTTCGATTACATGAAATGTACAGTCCACTTTGCTATAGAATAGTTTACAGATCATTTCTGAAATCATCCCCTAGTAACCTCTACTATGGATTTAGAACCTGTACGTAAATATAAAATATTTGATATCCTCATAGAATAAGCAAACAGATTGTATGATTTCATTCTGGAAATGTTTCCTGAAATTAAAACTTTAAGTAGAATCGAATATGTATCAAGGAACTTGAACGAACAAATCTATTGCAAGCATATATTTAATTCTGCAATTTAATTCCTAGACAAAATTATATATATAGTCGAACTTGGACAGAACCAGAATAATGAAGCATGTGGGAATGAATATAACCAAGGGATCAAGATTACCCTAATCTTAACGATATAATTATATGAATTGCTATTACCTTAATGAAAGGTTATACATGTTAGTATCCTACTACAGGAAAGCGAATAATGTTTTCGCTAATACATTATCAACGTATGACGCATCTTATATATGCTGTGAGCGGGCACTATTTCCTATACAAGGGTAGGGTATCCCAATTCGACTATATCATGAGGCATGCTGAGAGAAACAAAGAATATTTTTTTTTTATTTCATGGTTGTAGCATTACTACACCTCGGACAAACAATTGTAAGATTTAGGATATCCTTTAAATTTGCTTCGCAGTTTCCAGAAAACTAGTTTAGGAAATTACAGAGTAAATGCAATCTATTATGAAGATGCAATTGATTGAAAGACAACAATCTACAAAACGAAGAAGTCTGGAGATGCGAAACCTTGTTTTTGAACGATCCCCTTTGGTGTAAATTCAAAATAGAATTGTGTTAACAAGAGACTAATCATACAGACATTAATAAAATCAAGAAATGATGGTTATTGTAACTTACATAGAGATTCTCGAATACATTAAATTACAGAAGTAATATACAGAACGCCGAGGATAAATTATCCCGAAATCTTTTTCTTCAAATAGAAAAATAAGATCCCTCCAATACTAAGCATAACAGATTTAAGATTTCCCCAATAGTAAACTTAGATTTGTTTTCGCCAATTCTAGTATTTGAATATCAGTCATTTCCCTACATCATGCTTGACTGAACATATCTCCTTAAATGGAACTTTAACAAAAAAGAAACAAATCAGGGTTTAACCCTCAGACATCCGGCACAGGAAATTGGAGCATGGGAAATGTTACTTTTAATAAGAGAAAGCTACGAACAGAATCATGACCTCCATGCTTTGAAATTGAGGAGCTAGTTTGAGAGCCACTATTCGGAACTTGAGTACCTTTTTCATGATGGATAGGGGTCGGTTCCTATGCCGTGAACTGGGCATAAACCTTGCAATTTGCCATCATAGAAAAACATTAGTAAAATACAGAGTAAGACTTTAAACTTAGAATCGAAAGGTAAATTGATAACCACAGCTATGCCTGTTGATACTTAACTTAGGAGCCAAAACACAGCATCCACCAGTTTCCGTGCCCTTGTCTTGTAATCGACCCTGGCCGAGGGGAGGATGGTCCCTGGAACTTCCGGTGGGTACCCTCACAACAGGCAGAGTCCCACCATTAATTCAAAGAATCCCATTTATACAAAATTTATCAATTACTTTGAAAATAAAAATAGTAGTGCAAGTTCAAGAGTTAAATCTTTTCATTAAAAACCCTTTTATGAACAAAAGCGAAGAGTATAAGGGAAAACATCATACACAAAGTCAATAGAAGTTCTCGCGAAAAGTACTCTAACTTAGCAAGAGATAAACTCCCGGTAACCCACCACCTTACTGCAAATAATATGCATCAATCACAAAGAAGAAACAGAGATGTTAAGAGTCAGAATTGACCCTATTTTTCCTTGGAACCTTTACATGGCGTAAGAATAGACTTTCTGAAGTACTCTAAGTTACTTCAAAATACAGTTACTAGTCACAGGGTAAAAACTAGAAATAATTCTGTGGGAATACAAACAGTAGACGCGAGGTATGACTTTAAGTTCATAGAGGTAAAGAGTAGTGACTCTGGGATACAGTGGGAAAACCTCTTCTACAGCCGATACCAGAATAGAAAATGCGTATACTTCGAACATAATCATCGGGAGTAAAGGGGGCCCTTAAAATCACAATAAAGGTTACAGGAAGTAAAGGTTTTTATCTTAACCAAACATTGAACTCTGTTTTCGAATTTAAGATACGATAGTTCCCTTAAAAAACTTACCAGGAAATCGTTTTTTGCCGTAGACTTCACCAAAGTTTTCCCTCAGAGGCGGTAACCTTTCCCTGTGGAGGAATGCATAATACAGAACCCTCTCCTTCGAATTCACAAGGGCAAAAGAAGAACCACTTAAACCTAAGAGGAGACGAGTACCGCTCTTTAAAACAAGGAAGGTACGAACCCTGTGCTAGGGCAAAGTTGGTGCACCAGGATTGGGAAAGACAGGTGTGAGAGTCATCGAGACTGATGTTTAAGAGGACCCTAATTAATTATAGGACAGAGCCTTAACCCTTCCTGACATATACATACATCTCCCTTATTGTTGAAGATGTGAATTTAATAGCAATCAATCCATGACTTTCCAGTGAAACTAATTGGTCGCTAACCTATTGCCATTTTAGTTATCTTTCCATTACCCCATCAGGAAGAGGAGGTTTAGTTATTGTAGTCACGTAGAGAATTTTGTGGAATTGGTCTGGGTTCCAATTTTTATGGTGGAGACTAAAAGTGTCATAACTAAGATGA
The DNA here is from genome assembly GCA_032191745.1 of Picea mariana. NCBI lineage: Eukaryota > Viridiplantae > Streptophyta > Pinopsida > Pinales > Pinaceae > Picea > Picea mariana. The sequence goes on along the minus strand of JASDQU010013401.1, from coordinate 169,688 downwards.
AGCCATCAAAGAAAATCACATTGAAACAACTCATAAACCATCATTAAAATCCTTAACCTGTTCCTGATACGTACTACGTTAAGGATTTGAATTATGATGTTGACACAACTAGGTAAGAGTACTACTATTAATTCTCAGGGGTATAAACTTGTACGCAAAATCTAAATAGCCTGATTCTTTTAATAAGGGATCTAAAAACTTGAATCCTAGTATATAGGTGGATACATGTATTGTATTAGTATCTATATAATAACATATGAGTTGGAGAAATACTTGTAATGATTGGGAACCTCTCTTACAAGTGTTAAGTTAGTATGGCATAAGGTTATTCAAAGAAAAAATGTAAGTACCCGTTATACGATTTGATTAAACGAAGAAACTAGTAAATAATGTACCAAAAGAAAAAAGAAAAACATTATGATAAATTTGAGGTACATTACATATTTTGGTGGAAGTTTGGAACATATTTCTGGGTGAGGCATGTGCGAGGAAGAACCAAAATCTATGTTAACTTGGTGAAGTCTACAGTAGAGAAGTGACAACAAGTCTAAAGTTGGGCGCAAGGCAGGTGGTTTTGAAGGTGGTTACAATAGAGAGTCATGTTGTGAAGAATATGTGTATGAGTGTCTTGGAGATGTGAGGCGAGTTGTGTGACTCTACCCAAGCTGTAAATCGAGCCGGTAGTGATCATATTGTAATTGTTTCATGATAACAATACTTAGCTAGGTGTTAGGCATAGTTTGTGTCGTCGACACTATTTTTATGTATGTCTCTTGTTTGTTTCACAATTTTTCTCTTGGTTTCTCATGTTCTTGGATGCATGCTTAAATGACTAAGTGTTGAACTGTTAACAAGGTTGTGTAAGTATACAAGAGTTGCACTAGAGTAGGAATGTGACTCACATGTATCCTAAAATGGAGTATGGGTATGCTCTAGGTGAAGAGGTGTAGCTCGAATGAAGTATTCTTCATGTTTCCAAGCAATCAAGTAAGAATTGTCGTGGTGTAGCATGCCCTCAAGAGGGGAACAATAGTAAGATCCGAACAAGCGTCATGTGGGGTTGTGACAGGTGGTATCAGAGCTTATTTGATGAAACAGTTTGGTGCTCTTCACCACATTGTCACCTTCATGACATGTGGTATCAGATAAAATTCGTCTCTTCACCACTATTGTAGCTAGAAATGTTGTGGTGGGAAGAACTTGTTGAGAAGACAGTTTGAGTGCAGGATTTATGAGGATTTGGTCAAGTGGAATGACCCATCGCAAAGACAACCTAAGTATGGAATTGGTGGTGGTTTTTGACGGAAGTGAAGGGTCAAGTTGTGGATGAAGTCGTGACTTGTGGACAGACCTACATTCACCCCTTAAGTGGGTCAAGTGAATAGTTCTTAGGGTGAACAAAGCACTTGGGAAAGATGGATGAACACAAAACATGTCACAGACATGATTGTAGAGCTAATCTCAGATTTCGTCACAGAGTTGATCGCATTTTTTTTAAGAAGACTTGAGATGAATTATCGGGTGCCTTCGAAGAACCCTTTGCAATTAGAGTGAAGATACTTGGAGGGTCATCCATGGTTCGGTCACATGTATATGGTAGTGACACTAAGAGGTATCCCAAGACAAGTAGAATGAAGGATCGACTCATTATCTTGGAGAAGAATGTTGAGAAAATGATGGATGCAATGTATTAGCATGGTGAGAAGGTCGAATAGATGGAAACTTAGATAAGCAGGATGAAGTGTGGATTTAATGAAGTTGTTCAAAGTGCCATGAAACTGTGAACTTGATTACTGACACATTGACCGACGACATTTAGGATAGACTTACAACAACAGAGGATGCACTCACCTCAGTCACACAGAAGTTGAAGGAACAAGATGACACCATCACATTGTTGAAATGAGCTTTGGCTAACCAATAGAGCATTGTTATCATGGCGATGAGGATAAATATAAAGGAACTTGAGCCATATGATGGTACTCATAACACTAAGTTGTTTGGTAGCTTCTGTTGGGACATTGAGCAGTACTTGGATAAATTGAACAGAACTTTGGACGAAGACAAGCTGAATGTTGCAATGATGTTCTTGACAGGGACTACTAAGCTCCGGTGGATGAACTAGGTGGAGGAATTGGCAATTGGGAGAATCGTTGAGAAGATCGAAAGTTGGCCAGAAATGAAGGCAGCCTTGAAGGCACATTTTGGTCTAGGATATCAAGTATGGATCACAAGAAACCAGTTGTTGTCTCTCAAGCGTGCTAGTAAGATCCAATCCTACATCAAGGAGTTCACATGGCTCATGTTGGAGATCAATGACATGTCATAAGAAGGCATACTTTTCCACTTCATGAATGGTCTGCAACCATGGGCACAAAGTGATCTACAACGCCAAAATGTGTGGTCTCTTATAGTAATGATAACCACAACGAACAATCTATTGCACTTAAGGTTTGAACCCAAGATGGGTCCTAGGAACAATGAGGACACCCAAGGTGAGAAGTAACAACAATGGAAGGGGAAGAAGAAGGAAAAAGGAAAGAAGAATATTTCCAAGGGCAGCAAAGATAATTCCAAGCAAATGAATGCAACAAAAGAGAAGAAACTGATTTTGTGTTGGAGTTGTGCCAAGGAGAACTATGCAAAGAATTATCCCTTGAAACATAAGTTGAATGCTATGTACAAGGTAGACAACCCATATGTTAGAGTCTTGCAGGTATTGAATTTTTTCATGAAGGGTGAATCCACAGAGAGACAAGAGCAAGATGAGACAAAAAATTTATATCTGTAGGCCAAACTCAATGGGAATTCAGTGAAATCCATGGTGGACAATGGGGTGACTCATAACTTATTGAGGGAGGATATGGTGTGGATGCTTGCGGTGCAACCTAAACCAATGAAAACAACCTTCAAGACTATCAATGTAGATGTATAGAGCATCATTAGTGTAGCCAAGGCTATGATCTTGTTGAATCTTGGAGACAAGTGTGATAGGACAAGTTTCACCATTGTTCTTATGGATGATTTTGAAGTTGTGTTGGGAAAAGAGTTCATGAGGAAGGAAAAGGTAGAACATATTCATCACATGAACAATTTGGCCATTTTCTCAGGACAGACTCCATGTTTGATTCCTACCATAAGGAGGAAGGAAGGAGGCATGTGGATGTCTTCCTTGCAGATGGTTGTTGCAGACAAATCAAGTTGACAACCTTGTGGGGGTGAACTTGGACAATGTGGGGTGATGTTTGGATAGAAAAACAAAGAGAATGAAAGGAATATTGTGTTAGTGGAATGAAGGCTTTCCAATGTTGAATAGATATTTTAGACATCTCACTAATATCGTGGATGGCTTGGTTGATTTATGTTTGAAAGTTGATGAATCATTGCAAAGATCAGAGGAAGTCACAGAGATGAGGATGTCGGTAGTTTGTTGAACAAGAAAAAATACCATCCATGGACCAATAGGATGTGAGGGAGATGCAACAACCTTGGTGGAAGAGGACCAAGGAAGAGATTGATTCCTCCTCTAGTGAACTTGGAAATTTTGAATGGTCGTATGACCCCGAGTCAGAATGACTCAAGGAGGACTACAAAGGAAGAATCGGTTCAAGTGTACCAATACTTATGTACATAACCCAGAAGTACAATGACTCTCTGCCAATTGCATTGGGAAAGATTGGAGATGAGGGAGATGGCCCAACCAATCATCCCCCTTCACCTTCAAACTAGACCACGTCACGTTGGCCCATTGTCTGTGGGAGGAAATAAATCCTATGGGGCACCTTGAGGAGGTTCATTAGTGAAGTTTGTTGGGAATGTAGTAGGATGACTTGAAAAATTGGAGGAAATGAGTAGTTTTGGATGTGACAAGTTTGTGGATAGAAAAGGATGTTTGAACGTGAAGGTGATTTCTTGAGACATAGGTGCGATGATTAGACTAGCTACCCAATCATCTGAATTCATAAGAGGATATAATGCACAAAAGCATGAGAAGACAGACCGAAGTATGGAAGAAATAGTAAGTTAGTGAGATGTGACACTTCATAGACTCATGTAACTTCCTAAATGGGAGCTTTCCTTGATGACAATAGTTGAGGAGACAATAATCGTTGAGTGGTGACGAGATATGAAGATGGGGAAGAGGCACCATGGATATTGATAGATGTTGTTGGGGATGACAACAACTTGGAGTGGGGGAGGATGTAATTTCTCCCGTGACACCCACTGAGTGTGCACACTCCTTGGGCAAACTTGGGGATGTGTCAAGAAAAAGAACACAAGGGGAATTTGATCGATTGGACAAACAAATATATGTGAGTGTGGAAAGGAGCACCTTGGGCACACGATGGTGACGTGCAACACTGATGTAGGAGCATAACTCCATCTCAACACACGCCAACTAATCAACATGCGCGGTGTGCATTCAAGGAAGGAGAGGTGTCGCCCTCTCATTTTTGCCTCGAGAATCCAAGACGTGATCCAAGAATTAATTGAAGACAAGATGGAAGAGCCAAATCGTGCTTTCGCACAAACTGGAGATAAGGTTTCCATTAATAGGCTGACGGAGAAATAGATCTGCGTCCAATTTGGAAGAAATAGCCATCATTGTAATTTGGCCTTTCGATGAGCATTAGGGGTGGTGATTTGAAACCATTTTTTATCTTGTGAGGGAAGCTCATGGAGCCCCTCTTGTATAAATATTTGTATTGTAGGCAAAGTAGAGGTTAGGTGGCAAATTGTTAGACAATTTATATAGTTAGAGAAGAAAACCAGAGAGCCGAGACTCAGTTGTAGCTCGGACTCCACCATTGTAATTTGGCATTCCACCATTAATAGAAAATGACAGTTTTTCCTGTTTTACATTTATGTTCAATGGATGTTTTGTTAGTAATGTCTTTTACATGTTTGTGAATTGTAGATGGATGTTAGAAAGTGTCTGCAGGGATAGAGATACAATTTTCTATCCGCAAGTGTGTTAGATTAATTATGGTTCTCTAGGATAAGTGCAAGGAGTGCACAACAGAGCTGGAAAATGATGTAAGCCGATGCAAGGAGTGCGTGTATGAACTCAGTGGATTCAGAAGAGAAGCTGCCAAGAGGGCACACCATATTAATTTACAGACTCGAGGAGAAATTTCAAGGTGGTTACATCCCCTGAAAATAGAGATTGTGTGGAGAGAGGCACAATGCAAAGTTACTGAACACTATGGAATACTCTATCAGGAGGGCATCGAGATTGCATGAGCATACCCAGGAACTACACGGTTGAGGGTATGAAAGAATCCCAGAATTGTTGAGCACTCTTGTGAAGGAAGGTTTTGCAAGAAGTGCATCGACAAAGGAAAGGAGATGCCTTAAAATTTCCATAAGGCCGAGGGAGAATCCATCGAAGAACTAACCTAGTGCAAGGAGTGTGTCTAAGGTGTCGATGAGTTCACCTTATA
>JASDQU010013401.1:152507-163639 GCA_032191745.1 Picea mariana | reverse complement strand
TCGTTGGTTTGTAATTTGGAAGAAGAAGAGTCAAGAGGAGACAGGACTCACGAAATATGAACTCGCGATTTGATCACAGTTGTTGATCTCCAGAGGAACGAGAACCGTTGATCTGGTCCCAAAGCATTCATCGATTCGAAAATCAGGAAAGGGAGGAAGAAGTTCATGAAAGTCTTGAAGTGCGAGATTGCGAAGGGAGTTGACCCACGGTCACAGTTTGTGGTCATATCAATGGAGGATCTTAGCAGCGAGAGCTAAGGTCATCGGCGCAAGAGATGAAATCACTAAGGAGAGGGTCTGTAAGTATCACATCGCAGGTACCGAGGAAGTAGAAATGGCCTATGTCAAGTTGAAATCGGTTCCATCAGGAGCTTGACGAGTCATTCGACTTGACAACTTGAACTATCCTATGCCGAGAGTTCGTTCCAACCCTTTGGAGAGGGGGGAGGTTAGTGTCACATGGTATCAGATCTTTGATTTCATCTATAGGGTGTGGGTGAAAGGAGACATGGAGATAGTCTGATACTGTCATGTGGTATCAGAGATTTGATTTCGTCTACAGGGTGTGGGCAGAAGGAGACATGGAGATAGTCTGATACCATCATGTGGTATCAGAGAAAATTCTCGTCTGTAGATCTCATGCGAGGGAGAGGCTAAAGATGTTCTCAATTACAGAGTGAGCAGAAGATTTCCAGGAGGGCAGGTAGAAGGTGAAGATGGCCATTGACAGTCAAAGGCATGGTCGAGGAGAATTCTAGTCACAGAAGAGAAAAGTGGAGATGGAAAAGGATCTCAGTGAAATCTGAGTGCATATGGAGAAGCTTGCATTCAAGATGCAGTAGGAGTCAAAGGTACATTGGAGGTACAAATAGCCTTTGAAGAGAATAGCCAGATGGCTTGTTCAAAAGTTGTTGGCCAGGAGGCATCAACATATGTTAAAGAGGTGGCTAAGGTATGTTGAAAACCTCAGTCATAAGGGAAAGAGACATGGAAAGAGTCTCATATATTTCCAGGTGGGCAATGAGCGGGGATCACTGGATCTCATATACTGTTAGGCGGGTAGAGGAGACATCCCATATTTCCATATGGGCAAGGGAGAAGAGATGAGCTCAGCGAAGAGTTCATTGAAAGGTGAAGAGGAGGCAGGAGACAGACCTCACTCAGATGGAGATTCATGTAGAACTGTGAGCCACGTGAATGAAGATGATGAGAGGTTACACACTCCCGTCACAGAGAAGGAGGATCGGAAGACTGTTCTGATCATTGGAAGAGTCAAAATATTCCTACCAAGCAGCCGAGGAGAGGCTAGCACAAGTGTTGTAGAGGCGATAGGGAGACAACAAGCAGAGACTGTCAAGGAGGAGAAGGAACAGATATTGATGTCTGTCCCGATGGAAGGAGAGGATAATTCAGAAGAATCGCTCGACATTTTCAGCTAGGGAGCTGGACAAGAAGCGACTGCAGCACTTGAGCCTCCAGCAGAACAGGAAGCAGACAACATAGACCTTGTTGGTATGTGTGAAGAAATAGAATCTCTTGAGAGGAGAGTGGTAGTGAAAAGTGTGCACATCCAAAAGGCTAAGTTGGAAGCAGATGAAGGACTACACTAGCATGAGGAGCCTGCAGGAGTGAAGACTGTAGCAAAGTGGCAAGCTAAGGCCACAAAGGAAGAATATGTCTTGGGAGGTCAGCATGATTTTCCCATTGACACGGAACGAGTGCAACGAGCTAGTCTGCAACAGAGGAACCAGTCGATCAAACAGATGGCCAAGGTGATCGAGGAGACAAGAAAGCTAATGTTGAGGTCAGCAAGAGAATCGGTCAACAAGAGAAAGTTGGATGACAGAAAACCTGCATGAGTAGCGGGGGTGATGCAGGAGAAACAGTGGCGAAGCAGAGGAGCCGAGAGACAGCTCCAAGAGAAAGTTTGGGATCCAGGTGGATTTCAGCCACATTGGAAAGTGCATGAGCAGGAGCTCATGATTTTTTCTGCTGTGGAGTATGATGCAGGAGCATCGCTCCATCTCAGCACGTGCCAAATAATCAACACGTGTGGTGCGCATTCAAGGAAAGAGAGGCGTTGCCCTCTCATTTTTTCCTCGAGAATCCAAGACGTGATCCAGGCATTAATTAAAGACAAGATGGAAGAGCTAAATCATGATTTCTCAATAGCTAGAGATAAGGTCGCCATTAATAGGCTGACAGCGAAATAGATCTGCGTCCAATTTGGAGTAGATAGCCATCATTGTAATTTGGCCTTTCGATGAGCATTAGGGGTTGTGATTTGACACCATTTTTTATCTTGCGAGGGAAGCTCATGGAGCCCCTCTTGTATAAATATTTGTATTGTAGGCAAAGTAGAGGTTAGGTGGCGAACTATTAGATAGTTTAGATAGTTAGAGGAGAAAACTAGAGAGTTGTGACTCAGTTGTAGCTTGGACTCCACCATTGTAATTTGGCATTCCACCATTAACAGAAAATGATAGTTTTTCATGTTTTACATTTATGTTCAATGGATTTTTTGTTATGAATGTCTTTTACATGTTTGTGAGTTGTAGTTGGATGTTAGAAATCGTCTGCAGGGATAGAGATACAGTTTTCTATCTATGAGTGTGTTAGATTAAGTCTAGTTCTCTAGGATAAGTGGAAGGAGTGTGCAACAGAGCTGGAAAACTCTGTAATCTGATGCAAGGAGTGCATGTATGAACTCAATGGAGTCAGAAGAGAAGCTGTTAGGATGGAACACCAGATTAATTTACAGACTTGGGGAGAAATTTCAAGGTGGTTACATCACCTGAAAATAGAGACAGTGTGGAGAGAGACACGACGCAAAGTTACTGAACACTCTAGAATACTCTTCCAGGAGGGCATTGAGCTTGCGTGAGCATACCCAGGAACTACACGGTTGAGGGTATGAAAGAATCCTAGAATTTTTGAACATTTTGGTGAAGGAAGGTTTTGCAAGAAGTGCATCAACAAAGGAAATGAGATTCCTTAAACTTTCCATAAGGCCGAGAGAGAAGCCATCGAAGAACTGATCCAGTGCAAGGAGTGCATCTAAGGTGTCAATTATTTCACCTTATAAGCTCATGAGGAAGGGTGAGAAACTGCCAGGAGGACAAGAGAAGCTCGCAGAGGAACTTGGAACCTTGGAGGTTTTCAAGCCGAGAAAAGTCACAGAAGGAAGTTTGTGCAGAACTTTGCAAGGAGTGCAGAAAGAGTTTCAAGAATAGTCTAAGTCTCGAAAGGGAAATTGTGTTAAGTGTGCAAAGGATTCAAGGACCTGCTGGAGTCCAGAAGAAGGAGAAACTATCCATCGTCAAGGAGGAGATAGGTGGTATAATATCGAGAGGCTTGGGAGAAGGAACTTCGAAAAGTTTTTGGGAGCGAACAAGGATCTTTGCGAAGTTGCGAAGAGAGATATCAATATAGGTCGTTGGATTTGGAAGGATGTGTGGCAAAGGATCAACGCATTGTTGGTTCGTAAGTTGGAAGAAGTAGAGTCGAGAGGAGACAGGACCTGCGAAATCCAAACTCATGGTTTGATCACAGTCGTTGATCGAGAGAGGGACGAGGACTGTAGATATGGTCACGAAGCATTCGCCGATTCAAAAATCGGGAAAGGGAGGAAGCAACTCGCGAAAGTCTTGAAGTGCAATATCATGAAGGGAGTTGACCCATAGTCGCATTCTGTGGTCATATCAACAGAGGATCTTAGCAACGAGAGATAAGGTCATCGGCGCAAGAGCTGAAAGAGCTAAGGAGAGGGTCCATAGGTATCACATCACGGGTACCAAGGAAGTAGAAAGGGCCTATGCCAAGTTGAAATTGGTTCCATCAGGAGCCTAACGAGTCATTCAACTCAACAAATTGAACGATCCTAGACCGGGAGGTCATGCTAGCCCTTTGGAGAGGGGGGAGGTTGGCGTAAAACACCAAGGGGGCACATACCTTTCTTTCCTTAGATGATTTATGGATACTTGGGTTTCATTTTGGCAAGGACGGGGTGACTTGGGCACACACCCAAGGAGTGGACCCGCCTTCCCATGGAAACATGGACGCGTTGAGAAGATTGGATGACCACATAGGCACACCCACAGAGAGTATCATCGGTCAAAAAAAGGAAATGCACAAGACAAGGGGGGGGGGGCATCCAAGAGAGGGTCGCGCCAGTATAAGAGGAATGTCGATTGATGGGTGCATTGGTTCCACGAAGGGGTGTGACAAGTTGTTTGAATTTGACGGTTTGCGAAGGGACATGACACACTCAAAGGATGTTACATTTCACATCAGTGACCCTTGGATTTCCTATAAGAGCACAAGGGTGCACAACCAATGAAGGAAAGAAGTTTTTGGGGAGAAAGAACAAGAGAGAAAGTCTGAGGCAAAGTCTTAAGGCAAAGAAGAACTGAGGTAGAGTTGTGAAGATGGAAGACAAGTATCCAAGGGTGGGATACACTAGGATATTTTGGTGGAAGTCTGGAACGCAGTTTTGGGTGAGGCATGTATGAGGTAGAACCAAAGTCTGTGTTAAGTTGGTGAGTTCTGTGGTAGAGAAGGGACATAAAGTTTGTGGTTGGGCTCATGTTTAAGATGCACCCCAGGTGATTGCAATGGTGGTTACAATAGAGAGTGTGGGTGTGACGAATATGTATATGAGTGTCTTGGTCTGGTCAGGAAAGTTGTGTGACTTTGTCCAATTTGTAAATCGATCCATTACTGATCATATTATAATTGTTTGGAAATAACAAGACTTAGTTGGGTGTTAGGCACGGCTTATTCTTCCCGCACTATTTATGTATATGTCTCTTGCTTGTTTCATAATTGTTCTCTTAGTTTCTTATGTTCTTGGATGTATGATTAAATGAATAAGTTTTGAACTATTAACAAGATTGTCTAAGTATACAAGAGTTGCACTGGAGAAGGATTGTGACTCACATGTAGCCTAGAACAAAGTATGGGTGTGATATATGTGAAGAGGCATAGTTCGGAAGAAGTTTTCTTGGTGTTTCCATAGCCAAGTAAGAATCGTCATGATGTCGCACGAACATAGGAGGGGAACAATCACAAGATATAAATAGGCGTCCCATGGGGTCGTGATAGGTAGCCACCCTAATTTTAGGGAAAATTTCACTTGTTCTCAAAATTCCTTATTGTTAATTATTCAGCCTTTGATGAAAGTAATAAGTGATAGAGCTTAAAGGTTTGAAACTACCAAGGAAAATGTCTCTATACAACATGCATTCAATATCCTTAGAGTGCTTATGGTGATTTCAAAGGGTCTCTTAGCTTGTATACCATATGCAAATGTATGTATGTCGAGTACAAGTAAATCCATCCAAATTTTACTTTTTTGCGGGACCTAAAGTTGGTGTTTCCAACCATGTCATATGGGAGTATGCAAAGTACCTTGATGACTTCCTCTGTGTTACTTTTGTTGATGAAAATTGAAATATACTTTACTCCTCATATTTGTCTCAAGGAATGCCTAATGGTCATGAAATACATACAAAAGTATGCAAAAGGATTAGCTTGGTTTTGAATGAAGGCATTGCGGTAAGGAATAAAAGTTTGAATTTATTGTTTTCTCAAAGACTCAACTATGGGAAAGTTTTGTTAGCATTACCAATTTTAGTAGAAGTTGTGCTTGTTTTGTGGTATTTTTTTTGGATGTGAAATATAAAAAAAATTCACATAGCGCTTCATAGGAAAATGTTTTCCTCGATTAGCCATTCAATGGCTAATATGCCCTAAAATGAGCTCTAAAATCATGAATTGGGGACAAAACCTAGGTTTTTGGCCCAAACCATAGCTTGTTCCAAGAGACCCATCCTTATTATAAACAATCCTTGAAATTAGGTTCATATGTGTATCATAGAGAGAAATGTCCTATTGCAAAACCCATATCATGGTCTATTCCCTCATGAGCCCAAAATTCATGGATTAGGGGATAAATCTATAGTTTTTGGCACCAAACCTTCTCTTAGACCAAGAGGTATCCATCTATATTATTATTGATCATTTGAAACATGATCATAGTCCTTTAAGGGAAAAAAAATTGCACAGGGATTGTGTCATGGTCTTAGTTCCCATGATTTACCTATTAACCCAAAAATCATGGATTATGGAGTAGAAATCCATGGTTTGTGGCTATAATCCATACTTGGGATAGAAGAAAAAACTATGTCATGATTGATTATTGAAATAGGGTTGAAACTCCTCTCATATGGAAATTATTCCTTTTGTGGAGTCTTATCATGGTATAGGGCCTATGCATATCTTGTAACTTTGAAAAAACATTACTTATGGGATAAATCCATGGTTTTCATCTTTGAATCACACTTTGGGATAGAACACCCATAATTGTTGTGCCCAATCCTTTAAATCAACCTATACTCCTCTTGTAGGGGAAATATTTGTTTTAAAGGGACCATGTCATAGATTAAGGCTAGATCTTCATTCTAGATATCATCAAATCAGAATGAGGAAGGAAGAAATTCCTAAAATAGATTTTAGAACACATGAAGGTCATTACAAGTTTTTGGTTATGTCATTTGGACTTACTAATGCACCTTCAACATTTCAAATCTTGATGAATTCTATTTTCAATCCCTTCCTTAGAAAATGTGTGTTAGTATTTTTTGATGACATACTAATCTACAACAAATCTTGGGAAGAGCATGTACAACATGTTGACATAATATTACAATTGTTGGAAGAGAAACAATTGTATGCAAAGCCTTCCAAGTTTTCCTTTGGGGTTCAAGAAGTGGAATATTTGGGTCATATTGTATCTCACGAAAGTGTAAAAATAGACCCTAACAAAATTAAATCTATGAGGGAATAGTTGATTCCAAAAACCTTAAAGAAACTTAGTGGATTCTTAGATTTAACTGGTTATTATCACAAGTTTGTCAAGAATTGTGGTCAAATAGAAACACCTCTAACAAAATTATTAAAGAATGAAGGATTTTCTTGGACCGAAGAAGCAACCAAAGGTTTTTAAAAACTTAAGGAGGCTATGTGTACTACTCTTGTCTTGGTCACACTGGACTTTACAAAAACATTTATTATTGAGTGCGATGCCTTAGGCCATGGAATTGATGCAATTTTAATGCAAGAAGGAAGGCCCCTTACCTTTGAAATCAACCAACTTAAGGGGAAAAACCTAGTCAAACCCATTTAGGAAAAAAAATGTTGTCCATAATACATGTAGTTCAGAAATGGAACCCTTACCTAATAGGAAGACACTTAAAAGTAAAAATAAATCATGACAGTTTGATGTTCTTCTTGGAGCAATGGTTATGTTCAGAAGAGCAACAAAAATGGGTTACAAAGATGCTAGGTTGTAAATTTGAAATTATATACAAAAAAGAAAAACATAATGTTGTGGAAGATGACCTTTCAAGGAAAGAAGAAAAAAAAGAAGGTTCATTATGTGTTATTTCTATTCTACAATCTGATTGGGTGGAAGAAGAAAGGATAGAATGGAAGCAAGATCAAGTGGTATGCAAGCTAATTCAACAACTACATGAGGACCTAATTTAATTAGACATTTTTATATGGAAGAATGATTTACTATGGTATCTTGATCGCCTATATTTATGTAATAATTCCCAACTCAAACAGAAGGTCCTTGTGGAATTACACACTTCTCCTATTGGAGGACATTTAGGATTCTTGAAAACATACCATAGGATCAAGAAGGATTTTTTCTGGGAAGGTCTTAAAACTGATGTTTAAAAGTATGTGTCTGAATGTTTAGTCTGCCAATAGAATAAGAGAAAAACAATCAAGATTTCAGGTCTCCTACAACCATTAACTATACCAAGTCAACATTGGGAAGAAGTTTCAATGGATTTTATTATAGATTTACCCAAATTTGAAGGAAATATTGTCATCATGGTAGCAATGGAGTTACTGACAAAGTATGCCCATTTTTTCTCTCTTTCTCATCCTTTTAAAGCAAATACAATAGCCACAACATTCATGGAAATAATTCAAAAGCTACACGGAGTCCCAATGACTATTGTAAGTGACAGAGATCTAATTTTCACTGGAATTTTTTGGACTGGATACTTTTCTTGTTTGGGTACTCAATTGGCTCACAAATCATCTTACCACCCTCAATCTAATGGGAAAACTGAGATTGTGAATAAATGTCTAGAAGGATATATTTGTTGTTTTGCATCCGATAAACAGACACAATGGGTCAAGTGGTTTGCTTTGGCCAAATGGTGGTACATCACATCCTTCCATACTTCATCCAAAATGTCCCCATTTTTGGCACTTTATGGATATCATCCTCCATCCATTACATAACTCTTGAAAGGGAATACAAAGATTCAAGCAGTTGAGGACCACATAGGGAACCAACAAGAGGTTCTCAAACTATTGAAGGAAAACTTGGTTATGGCACAAAATAGGATGAAATAACAAGTAGATCAACATCACAATGAAAGGGAATTTGAAGTGGGGGATTGAGTATTTCCGAGGCTATAACCATATAATATGTCACTCAAGCAACAAAATAAGGACACTAAATTAGCACCCAAATATTATGGCCCCTATAAGGTTTTGCAAAGGATTGGAGGTATGGCTTAGAAATTGGAGTTGCTTCTATATTCACGTGTACATCCAGTCTTCCATGTCTCTTACTTAAAGAAGGTAATCGAAAACAATATCCCAGTCAAAACTATTTTAACATAGATTAGTGAAGATGTAACACCCTGTTTCCCCCAAATTTGTAATTAATCCTAATACAGGAATTACCATGCTAAAGCATGGTGAAACTGTGAATGAATGATGTGAGTGGACCTTATGAATAAGGCAGATGAATGTAAATAACATTATGAAATTATATTGCAGGACTGCTGAGAGGGGATGTGCGGAAAAGAGACCACGATGGTGGTGGAGGGCACCTTGAAAAAGGGGCATTAACTTCCACCAAGAATAAAACACCGTATTTGGACTCCACTGGCCCGGAGAACCAAAAGCGGCTCGCTAGCCCTGAAATAAATGCCTTGCAGGCTGGTAGGTTGATGGCTTGATGAGGGATGGGGAGGTGAACCGCCTGTCCATAGAGCCATCGTGACTGACCAGCGCACGGGTAATCGTGCCACACGCAACCTCGCGAGAGGATAAGGCATATGGCTGAAACGATTGAGGGGGGGCAGACGCGAGGGGAACTCTGGAAAATTCTACGCAGAGTGAGTGATCGCAGAGAGGAAGGATTGCAACCTTCGCTTCTGGACACTGGCGGACAGAGAGACGCAGGTCTCAGGACATCGTGGTCTCAGCTCGGGGGTGGCTAGTGGTAAATCCCTTAGGAGTCACTACGCCTACGGTTGGGTGGAAACGAGCACCCCTCTCAGCGGTTGCTTTCATTGCTGAACTTATTTCCGATAAGAGTTTTGCTTGTACTGCATCTTGAATTTATATGCTGTCACGTGTATTCATAGACTTGTGGATTTGTACATATATTCCTGTGTAGTAATGTCTGTGTAGTAATCGCTGATAAGGAATAGATATTAGTTCACAGAAATATGAAATTGTAAAGGATTTGCAGTATGATAGTGATCGCATAATGTTCGATAGGAATGAGTTGATATATGCTTAACACCGAGGAAGCCGTGCTCGGTTTACACTGACGAATGAACCTACTCATACCCCGCCGTCCTTGGAAAGTTGTCTTCTTTTATCTGCTTCCGGGAACACCCCGGTAGGGACCTCCTCACAGAGACTTCCTCCATGGAAAGGTCCACTAAGAACCCAGAACAAGAACTCGAACACACAGGCCTTATTAACCTTGCTCGAGGAGGGACGATTCTCTTAAGGTTCCAAGATAGTAGTGTTGTGAGGAGTGACCAGTCGACGGATGAGATCTCGTCGGAGGAACCATAGTCATTCACGACCATTAGATTTATGAAAGTAACACAGGTGTTACTTACCTTGCCCCTTTGTCCTATATCATCGTGGGCAACGGGAAATTGGGATCGTAAACTCCAAGACCCAAAAGCACGAACCTGGACCGTTAGATCACGGTCCAACTACCCGTCAGCCGTTGGATCTGGAGAAGTTGCGCAGGGGTTAAGCCCAAGGGTAGGCACGCGAGGAAATGATCTGAACTGTCGGGATTTAGGTCGTAGTCCCGACCGCCATCAGATCTCGAGAAGTTGCATCAGAGTTAAACCCTAGTGTGCAAAGAAAGAGTCTCCGCCGTTGATCTCCACAGGGACACGTGGACGGGGATCACGAGGAGTCGTGAATCGGGAATTCGGAGTTTTCGAATACAAGGAAACTTTGTTATGTGAAATCGCGATCCGCGATTTCCCGATAGGATCTAAACCGTCCATTCTTGGAGGACGCGTGTCAGTAGATCCGGAAGGGTCGTGAATCGGGAATTCGGANCGGGAAATTGGAGTTCCCGAGAGCAAGACAACCATGATATCAAAAGTCTCGAAATTCCGAGAATGGATCCTAACCGTTGATCCCGGCAGGATACGTGTCAGCGTTTGGGAGGCATCGGGATTTTTTTTTACCATCGGAGATTTAGGGAGTATAGAACCGTTACATATTGAAATCGCGATACGCGATTTCCCGATGATATCTGAGCCGTTCATGATGAGGATGCGTGTCAGAAGATCCCGAGGGATCGGGGTTCGGCAATTCGGGATTCTTGATAACAAGAAACTCACGACAGGAGGAATTCTGAAACCCCGAAACGCGACGATCCCCTAGTCATATTACTCCAGTGGAGGACAGGTGTCACTCCACGCTATCATAAGGAGTGTGGGCCATAAGGCGCCAGAACATGGGACAGATGTCGGAAGATCAAACTTGGCTGTGAGTCCATGCCAAATGGCATCGGGGATCGGGGAATCGGAACTTGTGAAGGCTTGTGCATCGCGACAACATAAACCCTGAAACCCCGATGGGTAGCTATAGAGTGGTGGACACATGGTAGCAGGTCACATGAAAATGAAACTAGCCTAGAGGACTAATGCGTTAGGGACATATCGGGGATCGGAGAATCGTGAGTTCCAAGGGCTCATGAATTGTGATATTAGAAAACCCGAACTCCGATAGGAGTTGCCCCGAAAGGAGGTAAGACCACGATCGTAAAGGCAGTG